>JBBPCZ010000042.1:2442552-2453656 GCA_037974445.1 Brycinus macrolepidotus | reverse complement strand
GTATATATATATATATAGACATATATATATATGCATGTTTATACACATACACACACACACACACACACACACATATATATATATATATATACATGTATAAAACATTTTGTGTTTGAAACATTTGTATGTTTTTATATCAATATCCCTTTCGAATTCCAGAGTATGTTTATAATGGGTGTTTTTATTTATAGATAATGGATCCTGCCATTTTCCCTGCTCCCCCCCCAGTTCAGCACATGCCCCATGACAGTGCCCCCAGCCGTACATCCCACTGCTCCCTAAGCAGGACTCGCACCATCAGCATTGAGGCTACATTAAGAGGCAAGAGGCTGTGTAAAAATTAACTAGCGTAATGAGAAGATAAGTGACTTATTGGTGGCCCACTCATTGGATTCATTAGGGGCCCGTCTTTACGAGCATCGATCATGAGACGAGCAGCCAGGAGCTGGCTCTTCTGCTTTATGGAGCGTGGATTGTCACCTTGTTCCAATTATCCATTACCTTTGACAGCTGGTAAGTGTGCAGGCATGACTGAAAGGACGGTGCCTCGTAATTAGCGCGAGGGAGAGTGAACTTGGGGCCAATCAGAGGCTTCCCCGGGCACATTAGCCTCATCATAAGCCTTTCTCTTACACCTTGTTACCGTGCCTCCGCTGAACTGGTGCATAGTAATGAAGATGTCCATAATTAGGTGTTTTGGTGCAGATTGATTTCGGTTTCATCAGCCGCCTCGCTGTCGCTTTACGGGTTTAATGTGGCAAGAGTAGCACCGAAAACGAGTCAAAGAACTTATTCACGCATATGCTGTAAACAAGCAGCCATACTTTTGCTCTTGGGGGTGTTAGCACATGACCAAGGCTTTGTAACACGTGGACATTGATGGTATCTGGTTTGAAGAGGCTTGCATTTAAATGGTCGAGCAGAAGTCAGCCCTGCCCTTTCGACATAATTGCAAAGGCAAAAAAAGAACAGAACTAGGCTTAATCCTTGAAGACTCTAACAGATATTCAGTTTGAAAACAAATAAATAACGTTTTTTACAAAAAGTGCTGCGTTAGAGCTGGTGGGGGAAGCAGCGCAGCTTGATAAAGCTGCAATGAAGGGAGTGGGAGCAGACTTTGTTTGATCATGTTTAATTCATGGCGAGGGGGAGTTAGGGTGAAGGAAAGTTTAAGGCTCCGCTTCCAGTGGCAGACCGAAGAATCTAAATTAATTTCAGGTTCTTCTGTTTAGTGAGGGAGCGAGAGAGAGAGAGAGACAGTTTGATAAGCCGATAGAGAATGGGTGCCGGCCGGCTGGGTGCTGCTCAGAAAAGCGTGGCAGGAGAAACTCGAACATATGGAAGAGACTCATCGGAGTGCTCCATGGTGCCCTATCCCCCTTTAACAATTCAGGGGGCAGGGTGGAATACCGCCTGAAAATGAGCAGGGGGAACTGAAAACATGCAAGTACACTGGTAATGAAGAGAACGAATCATCTGTCAAGAATGAGGTGTGCAGAGAAGTGTGGCTGCCCGCCGAAGAAAATGAATTTGGTCCGTGGGTCGTGCCCCCCCACCCACTCTCACTCCTTCTTCGTTCCCCCTGCCTGTAGACCGTGCAATCTTACTCGACTGGCGAAACAATTTTCAGATTGTCATTCACCTGGGCTGCCTGGCCCTGCCTGTCTGTTTCCCATTGCTTGCTCGCTCGCACTGGATGCTCAATGACTTCATATAAAAACGACCCGATGGAAACTGCAGCCACATCAGATTTGGGGCTGACCCTCAGTGAGAGACTGAGTGCGGCACTGCACTTCTAGGGAAGTTTCAAAGGTACTTCAAGGGCATGAGAGCACCGAGCGCTGGCACGGTCCCTGGTGCCTACCATCTGCCATGGACTTGGTACTTGCCTGAAAAAAAGAAGATTTAAGAGCATAATCATGCTTTTTTTGAGTGGAATCACATGTAAATTGACCGCTTTCGCCCCTCTCGTTTTATAATGTGGGCCTTCTATGGATCAGATCAGCACTGGGATGAGTAATAATGATCCAGGATGAAAAATAATAATGAATAGTAAAGGAGCCAGCTAATCAAGGACAGCGCTGCTTCATTTTCTCATGGATACATCTCCATGTGGTACTTTGAGTTTAATCCACTATGGGGGATGGCGTTCCAGTAAGGATAATGAGTCCAATAAGGAATGCTGGGAATAAAACCTAGTAGGTTTGAAAAGAAAAACGTGTCAATATGAGCAAAATCTATTCAAGGATTTACAAATGTGTCAATGCGAGCTAAATCTATTCAAGGGTTTCCTACTGGTTAATCCACCATTAGCACTTGAATTCCAACCTCTGACGGGTTCGTTCTATGCAGGTAACTCAGGTTACTCAGGTTTTTTGGCCCAGAGCTCTGTGCTCTCTCAGGGAAGAATCCCAGCAGACCATTAGAATATTATACAACTTTTATGTATAATTAATAAGAGCTGTATTGTGGTTTGTACTGAAATGACCTATCCGGAATATAAATCAATGGAAGCATTTGGGATGTGTTATTCCACACCTTCCCTGAATGTGCATGGAAACTCCCAGAATACCAGGATGCTTAAAAATGTATTTCTTCCACTTGGTGCCACAATTCTTGTCTATAGAAAGGGTGTAAAAAGCAAACTAAAGTAGTGTTTTGAATTATTTACAGTGAACTTGCCAACATTATCCATTTTAGACCTGATTCCGTTGCCTTCTGACCACTCAGGGGATGATGTATGCCGTTCTCCTGATATTCCTGGCCTCCTGACAGTTCCCCTCCTGCAGATAAAGTGACAAGCTCCACCAGGATGCAGAAAGCAAGACATGTGAGATCTTCTGAAGCACAGAAGCACTTCAAAGTCAGCTCTCACTTCTGGGATTTCTCCACTGCACCATTTGGTCAGGAAAAGAGCAGCTGCATCTCACTTTAGTCAGAAGCTCGATGACCTTCTGAGAAGATGTTGGATGGAAATGCAGATTTTGGCATTTGTCACTCTTGGGGGGGGGACCAGACGAGCCTTTAAGTTTCATGAAAGCTGTGCTTGATTTCCTTGTGAATTTTTGACAGGCGTGTTACGGAACAAAGAGCAAGCAGGAATGCAAGATTGTTTCTATGTCAGTGTGGCCTAAACAGTTTTGGGAACACCCTGCTTGCCCTATGAAACACAGTGTACTTAAAATGTGCTTAACCCTACCTTAATTTTCCCCTGAAAATACACCAAACCCCTTAATTGGAATTAAGTGGCTGTTCATTTGTGAAACCAGACCCCTTAATTTGACCTTAAAATTAGATTTAAGGCATGAGTGTGAAACCCCTTAATCTTAAATTTAAGGCGTTAATTCAGTTAATTTTAAGGGGTAAAATTAAGGCGTTTGGTTTCGTAGTGTTGGAAGAACCTACTCGTTAAAATATTGCTGTAGACCACTCAAGATCCTGGTGGTCCCACCGCTTGATGTTTACTAGGCTAGTACCAGGCTAGTGAATGGGAGGGCTGAGCCTGCGGGCTACAATTCATTCTGTATTCATCAGGGCTGGTTGAGGCAGAGGGGCTTTAAGTGGTCAGTCGGAGGTCAGAAGGATAGAATGCACAGCGTGGCGGCTAGCCAGCACAGCAGTAGGTGAGAACACACTGTGCTAGACCAAAAGTTTCGACCTTTATTTCTTTTTTATCTATCTATTTATTAATTTCATTCCCCGCCTCCTGGTCGCTCCCAGGCTTCAGAGTTCCTAGGGAGTTTTTTTCAGGCGAGAGAGCTGATAGGGAACCGGGATATTAGTTGATGCGCTAAACACGTTCACACCTGGATGGTTCCTTGAATTTGGAAATGGAAGGAGGAGAGAGCCTTTATGAGTATATTTGATAGCGCTCACTTTTGGATTGCCAGTTGTCAAGCTCACTTAATTAAAGTGGGAGTTTATTTAAATTGTTACGAGCCCCTTAAAGAAATACGTTCACAAAAGTAAAGAATAATGAGAAAAAAATCTGACATTTGGGAGTCAGATTTCTAGAAATATGCAAACATGTCTAGTTCTTCACCCTAAATATCCAAAAACGAGTAATAAAGTTCTCTAAAAGTCTTAACTTGGAAAGAAAAAGATTTCTATCAAGTCCCTGTATGGATGCCGTGTATGGACAGACAATCTTAGAAGCTTATTTCTCATATAAAATACTATATTTACACATTTTACTACTTTTACGTTTAAAATAGGTTCAATATTTCTGGCTTATTTATAGAGAAAGAAAATAACCTTGTGAAAAAAGTTTACCCCATCGGCAGATTATTATTATTTTTCCCAAATATATCATTTACATCTTATTTTCCATCATATTTCTCTTTTTTTGCAATATGTGTCAAACTCCTCAGTGAGACATTCCAAAATGAATGGAAAAGCCCTGATTTAACATCGTAACTATTAACTCAGTAATAAGAATATCCTGATCTGGGACTCTTTGTGCCAGAAATGACTTCAATAAGATCAAATTCATAAAAGAGACTAAGTTTACAATAGAAAAGATGAGATTTAGTGTATTTTGTTTGAGTGTGTGTGTGTGTGTGTGTGTTTGCACTAGGGCTTAACCGGATAGATTATTAAAGTCATTCTTAAAGTAAATCTATTTATTTCGGTGGCTTACTGGTTAGGGAATTTGCCTTAACATCAGAAGGTTGTGGGTTTGAATCCCTGGACTGCTAGTGTCATCACTGAGGTACCCTTGAGCGAGGTACCATGCCCACACTCTGCTCCCCGGGGGCCCCTCAGTGGTGGCAGCCCCCTGCTTCTCTTGGTGAGTGGGTTAAATACAGAGAAAGAATTTCACACTGTTCACACTGTGTGCTGTGTTATGTTCACACATGACTACAAGGTGGCACTTTACTTTACTTTACTTTCATTTATTTTACCATAATCTTTAGGTGGTTGTTTCATTCTCAAAAAATTCTTGTATTTTATATATTTACATGCTGTAATTAAGTCAACGTTCAGTCTGGAGGGGGGCATGATACCACTATTTCATGTCTGATACCGATACTTGCTGTTGGTAACACATTTGTCTGAATCCAAAACGGCTCCCTACTCCCTCTAGATGAAGCTCTGTAAGTTATAAAATTCCAATTTCTACACCCATATAGTGCCAATTGTGTCCATTGTGAAGTTCTGCACACATGGCTGAATCGCTAGTGGCACTTTGTTAAACATATTATACACTGTTTGGATGCAGGAATCTGTATTTTAAGTGCACTATATAGGGAGCAGGGAGCCATTTGGGGCGCAGCTCATCTGTGTATCTCCCTTTACGGCATGTTGCACAAAGTTTATTTAAGCATTTATGGGATATTTCAGGTTTTTTCCTACATCTGATCTAGTGCATTTGGCCTGTATCGGACTGAATCCTACACCAAGGATTGGATCAGCCCGTCCCAGTTGAGTCAGATGAGTGAAGGAAAAGGCGAGTACGACTGGATTCTTGCTTTTTAAGAAAGCACCAATGATGCAAAAGTCCAGATTTGGTGGCAGCATCTTCCTGGAATGGGAACTGGAAGCCAATATGAGGTTCATAAATGCCATTCTGAGCAGGGTGACATCCATCAACGAGACGTTTTTTCAATGGTTTATACTACAATTATAATTGTACCAATTAGCTATACTGCTATTTCTGTTTATCTGCAGTGTCTAAATGAGTGACTGAGCGAAACTCCTTCAGTCAAACGCTCAGGGTTTAACAGTCAGAACTACAGCCAAACCTGTAACCTGGCTTATCCACTAACCTCAGTGAACTGAGCTCGCCTCAGTCTTTCAAAGGAAATGGGAGGAGGTGTGAAGTCACAGGGGTTGGCTGTGCAACGTTATCTGCATTTGACATTTTTACAGTGCCAGTTTCTCCTGGTTTTGTGATAAAATCTTTGGTTAAACAGTGATAAACAAGCTTTTAACTCTAGAATTCTGATGGGGCGACTGAGCGACTGGTGCCAAGAGACATATTCATTCTTCCCTCTCCACCTAATTAGACCCCTTCTGACAACGTTATCTCCTACACCCTGCATGTTGCCCTGTCACATTGGAAAATAAGGATACATGCAGTTCTGTGAAAAAGTCTTAGGCACCTGAGAAAATTATTCTTAAAAACTGTTTGCTACTGGGCAGTAATGTTATTTTAGTGTTAAAACAGTAATATTACAATAAATTCAAATAGCATTTATACAGTAAATAGGGGTTTTATTTATGGCAAAGTGTCTCTTAACCATTTCATGACCTCTTTCCTCATGGAAGCCCAGTATTACTTGCTGCTCCATCAAATACCTGGGTTGGCTCAGTTACTTCAGTAGATTAAATTATGTGTGTTGCTTATGGACTTTTATAAATTCATACAGTGACTGGAGGCATCGAGCAGAAATCTGGAACCAAACCTGTGTTCTTCTAACCAGCTCACAAAATAGCAACTGCTTTTTACTGCTTTATGTTTTGTTTGCATTTTTTCTAATGTTAAGAATGCTGAATGCTGTTAATCGACTGTAGTTCAGCATTCAACACTATCATCTCCCAAACAGCAATTGAGGAAACTCTCCTGGGCCTCAAGACCCCAATCTGTAACTGGATTCTAGACTTTCTGTCAGAGAGACCACAGTCAACATTCATTGGCAGCAGAACCTCAGGCAGCACTTTGCTGAACACAGGTGCCCCCCAAGCCTGTGTGCCCAGCCCACTGTTGTTCACGCTGTTCACCCCTGACTGTACCACCATGTCTACTTCCAACTTCATCAACAATAACGAAACACCATACAGAAAGGAGATGGAACTACTGGTAAGCTGGTGCTACAACAACAGTCTGTCCCTTAATATAGATTAAACCAAGGAGATTGTTGTTAATTTCCGGAAAAGGCAGGCTGACCACCTTCCCCTATTCATCAATGGCTCTGAAGTGGATAGGGTCAGTAGCACAAAGTTCCTGGGTGTGTACATCTCCAACGACCTTACCTGGTCCGTTAACACCAGCTCTATCGTGAAGAAAACACAACATCTGCACTTCCTTCGCCAGACTCCCATCACCCATCTTCACCTACTACAGAGGAACTCTGGAGAGCATCCTAAGCAGCTACATCATTGTGTGGTTTGGGAACTCCAGAGCACACGAGCGCAAGTCCCTACACTGCCTAGTGAGGGATAGTTCAAAAGATCATTGGGGTCTTTCTCCTCCCCCTCCAGGACATTCTCCAGACTTGCTGCTATTAAGAAGGACCCCACTCACACCTCACACAGCCTCTTTGTGCTTTTGCCATTGGATAGAAGGGTTTGCAGTATTAGGACACGCACTGCAAGGCCCTGCTATAGGCACCTCTCAACATCTCATAATCCCCATCGTACAATGAACACTGGTATTACAAAGTTATTGTGCAGCTTCCCTTTACCTCAAAGACATTATCTTAATTGCAGTACCTCTAAACTGTTTTGTAAACTGTTGTACAATGAGAACTGGTATCACAAAATGACTGTGCACCGTCACTTTATCTTAAAGTCATTACCTTAATTGCATTACCTCTAGCTCTACCTTACAGTCTTCTGGTGCTGTTGTCTGCACAGTTACAGTATTTATTGTGAATGTGTGTTAAGGCCGTTGCTGTCGTCTGTTTGAATATGTGAATGCGTGTAGTGGGTTGTTCCTGCTGTCTGTTTTTCCACTAATTTATGTTAAATGTGTGTTGTTGTTTGATTGCTGTACTGTTTTATGTGCCTTGGACCGTGTAAAGCAACATTTCGTTCGGGTTTATACTTTTATATGTATGAATGACAATAAAGAATAAAGAAAGAAAGGATTAAAAATGAGACACGCTAATACTGAATGTAGTGAATACTCTGATTATTTGAGTCCTAATGTGAACACAAAGGAGACATGGCCATTGGCTTGTTTATCCGTTTAATGTTATGATGGATGTAGGGGGCCATGCGGGCTGGAGGTTTTACTCTAGTGCGGATCCCAAAGATGGCTCGAACACAGCCATCTCCTTCCTCGTTATTCAGATCCTCCAGAGGAACATGGGTATGGAGTAGAGGCCTGCAGAATCTCATCTACTGTCCTCGGAATGAGCTTCAATATGTCCTGTTGTGTCTCTCTCTCTCTCTCTCTCTCTCCCTCCCTCTCTCACTCTCTATGATTATTTATGTGTGATCAAAACACTGCAGCCCACCCCCAGATTGTGCACGTTGTTCTGGAAGTTGATGGAGACTGTTCTCCACCGCCACAAGATGCATTTGGGCTCATCAGTCAAACACAAAAGCTTTCCGTTTGATATGATTTTTCAATTCATCAGGCCCTTGCCCGGAGGAGGCTGCTTCTCGTTTTCGGTGGACAAAAAAATAAAAAGGTTCCATTTGTTCTGGCAATGTTTTTCATCTGGTACCCTGTTAAAAGAAATCAATGGCACGTGGTCCGAGGGGAAATTAACATATTTACAACGTGAAAAATGAGACAACGCGGCATGTCTGAAGGTTGGCGGATGAGAAAAAAAACACCTTTCTTATTATCGTTGGCTGCCGTTGGTCAGCTGATGTGAATGTGTGGAACTAACCAGCTTTCCTTTTCCACAGGAACTACAGGGGGTGCTGCCCCAGATGCTCCCTCAGTGGGTGGGACTTTACCTCACTTCCTGCTGGAGCCAGAGGACGCTTACATCATAAAGAGCAATCCAATCAGGCTGCGGTGCCGTGCTGCTCCCGCCCTCCAGATATTCTTCAAGTGCAACGGGGAATGGGTTCATCAGAACCAGCACACATCCCAAGAGTACATGGATCAGGACACTGGTACGTACCTGTTCAGTGTCTATTTTGCTGTTTGGATGACTAGCCATGCACCGATACAGAATTTCCTCCTGGCTGATGATAATAACCGATCATTAATACCTTGTCTCTGCTAATTCCCTTACCAGTAACCAATAATTGTACTTTTTTTTAAAAATGTAACGTGGTTATGGTTTGCCAGTGGTTGAAGCAAACGTGTTCCCTGGATTGGTTTTTAGGCGAGTGCCAGCCTGGAGACGATGATGTAATGAAACAGTTCCACATAGGAATGTAGAAAAATGACTACATACTACATAATACAATATACTATATAACATGCATAACCGTGCCATAAACATGTCATGGCAGATGACATATGCTGTCTTAAGTGGTCAAGACAGATTATGTTCACTAATGCAACACCATCTTCTAATGGTTATGCCAGATACTATGTAAGATGTCATAACAGTTTATGTCACTTTATATCAACTGTCATGACAATTACATAATAGTACAGATACTATGTATGATGTCATAACAGCTTATGTCACATAATCTTAACTGTCACAACAATTATCAGTAATAATAGAGATGCCATGTATGAAGTTATAACAGCTTATGTCACATTATGTCAACTGTCATAACAATTACCAATAATAGTACAGACACTATGCATGATGTCAGTTTATGTCACGTTATGTCAACTGTCATAACAATTACTGATAATAGTACAGACAGTATGTATGAAGACATAACAGTTCATGTCACATTATATCAGCTATTATGACAATTACTGATAATAGTACAGATACTATGTATGATGTCATAACAGCTTATGTCACATTATGTCAACTGTCATAACAATTACTGATAATAGTAGGCAGTATGTATGATGTCATAACAGCTCATGTCACTTTATACCAACTGTCATGACAATTACATAAAAGTACAGATTACTATGTATGATGTCATAACAGTTTATGTCACATAATTTCAACTGTCATGACAATTACCAATAATTGTACAGACACTATGCATGATGTTATAACAGCTTATGTCACGTTATATCAGCTGTCCTGTTCCATGTCATGCCAGCTTCCGTGACATGTTTATGGCATGCTCATGACAATAGAAAATAATAAGTAAACTATTACAGGCATTTTGACTGAACCGCATCCAGCTGGCCTTCTCTCTGCTCTGTAATTGCACTGAATCCACAAAACACGTAACCTGCAAATCCGTAAATACTGCACAGGCGGTGTGGTTCATTTGTAAAGCTAACTCCTTCATTTGGGATTATTTCTATGGGTGTCACTGTCTTGGACTTATCTTCATTCGATAAAAGGCAACACCTCCCACCTTGTCTTTGAAACATACAAAGTTGTCACATCCCCTTATTCCCTTTTCACTTGTCATTTTTTCCTCTCTCTTTTCGATTCACACTTGTTTGCGTACTTTGATCCCTTCTGCCTCGTCAGGTGTGCTGTTCAAAAAAAAAAAAAAAAAAAAAACCCAGACACTTTTCGAGAAGTTCCGATGACATGTCTTTGCAGCTCATGCACAAAAGGCAGTCGTGTTCAATGCAATTTAGCTCCAATCAGCGGCAGTGTCAGGGAAATGAACACAACGACGTTCTGATGAGAGCGAGATTTCCTGCAGGGATTTCCAGAAGAAAACACAAACTAATCCAACAGCCTCACTGAAACGCGCCGTGATTAGTTTGCACGGAGGCGAGGAAGGAAAGCTGCATTGCATTCATGAAGCCTCCGCTGCAGGAAGAGGCTCTTAATTGCTTGTGGAAGTTCATTATTGTGCGATTGCCGTGCTGTGAAATTGTCGTGCGGGACTGATAACAGGGAACTGAAAGGGACAGCTTTGATTATCTTCTGGACCAAACATTTTGGGCGATGGGGACAAATATATATTTTTTTAATTTCATAAGCAAAATCTAATTAAGTGATATCTTTTTACACATTTCCTGATGCAATATCGTCACTTGACCATTTCAGAAGTGACTATAGTCACTTAGACTGTAAGAACAGGGGCTGGGATCACTTATCAGTTTGAACACAGTTTGAAAAAAAAAAAAAAGCATTTTTTGTGCAATGAAACCCTGATGGGCCTTTACAGTTAAAGTTTGATGGCGATCATTAGTGTTAATGTTTACATATTCAGTAAAGCCTTTTGTTTTATATATATACAGCTCCGGAAAAAAAAATAAGAGAGCACTGCAATTTATTTTTAAATCAGCATCACTATGAGTGTGAGAACCATTCCATGCCAGTGTCTGTTAAATTCCTCCACAAGCACCTCATTCTGCTTTATGAGGTAC
>JBBPCZ010000042.1:2424857-2441953 GCA_037974445.1 Brycinus macrolepidotus | reverse complement strand
TCAATATTAATCTACAATGTATAAAATAATAAAAACAAAGAAAAAACATTGAATGAGAAGGTGTGTCCAAACTTTTGGCCTGTACTGTATATGACAAAAGAATTTCCCTTGGGATAAATAAAGTTCTTATCTTATCTTATCTGATCTTATTTTGACTTAAATATGCTAATTTTCTATAAATTAAGCTCCAGGTGTTTTTTTTTTTTTTTTTGGCCAGTACGTCAGTTTCCTTGGAATTCACATTGAATTTAATGAAACTAAAACTCGTAAATAATACAGAAAAATGTATTTGCAATTTTAATTGCGATTTCGGTATAAAAATGATTTTTTGTTCCGCCCAACCTACAAGCTTTGCCAGAGGCACGTCCCTTCTGAATGTTTGTCTGTGGTCATGTAGTCATCATGTGAGTTGAAGTCCAGCGGTTTCCATACGTTAATGTTATTTTAAATAATTAAGACCCATCCCCAATTAATGCAGTGTTGGAAAAAGTGTACCAACAGATGCTAGCTAATTAGCTTCCCCACATGAGTTCTGCTTTTGGTGCGTAATTGGTATATTTCTGAAGCGGTATGTTTTTTCCCCCTACTCAATGCGGAACAATGTGATTACAGAAAGTGAGGAATTAGCATAATGCTAAATTAAGCATTTGACAGGCGCAGATGATGCTTATCAATGCCGGCATAAATTTCGCAGGGTTTTCGCGCGTTTGCTTGTTTATTTTTGTGACTGTATGGCGGCCCTTTGTTCTGCCTGGCTGTGAAACCCGAGAGCTCTAATTTCCTCCCCTGAAAATATACTCCCGCCCTCACCCCGGCCCGCGGCGTTGCCTAGGTGATGAAATGCACTGGCCTGGGCCTTTGAGTGGATTTGCAATTAAAAGAGCCAGAGAGGTAGGCCTGCTCCTCGGCCGGTGAGATGTGCGGCTTTATATCAGAGCTAAACTCATAACCTCCGATAACGACACCCTTTATAGCACGTTACATTGCAGGCATAATGGACGACAAAAACAGGGGGATTGGATTAGAGCGGGGGGTTAATCGCGGACGCAGATCTACAAAGAATTGGGCTTTATTGATTAGGACACAGGCCCTCAGTGCCACAGCAAGCTGCTGATAGCATCTCTTATTTACCACAAGGCCAGATGAGACTTGGACACTGATAAAGCAGGCCTCGGATGCCCTTGAGCTTAGTCAGCATTCAGTAGAGGCAGGACAGTCCAAACACCAGGCACCAATTACCCAGGTGACCGTGTTAAGAGGAGGCAAATGTGGCGGCAATCTTCACCTAAAGGTACGATTTCCAGGGTCAAATGTAAGTATTATAATCCAAAGGCTACATAAGCCTGTCACTACCGCTGACTTAATCCTACAAAACCACTTATAAAGTCTTATTCCAACAGACATCAGCTGTTGTAACTCTTGTTGAGGCGAAACAACATTAAGATGAACTAGTAAAGCAGTTCATACTGCAACCGACACTTGCTATAAGCTTTTATAAAAGTCATGGCAGGCTTATGGCTTTATAGCCTTATGAACGTTTTAGTGAAGTGAAGTACATTTTAATTGCTTATTATACTATTATTAGTATTATTATAAACGTGGTAACTATGTCATAATGTCATAGTCATAATGTGGTCAGAACGTCTCGATATTATGAGTGGTTCTAATCATGTTTTCAGTGTTTTAATTAGATGTAAAAAATTAAGTTAATTAGGCCAGAGGTCTTGATTAATATTGTGCAGGCTCACTATTAACATAAATGAGACCACTGCTGATGACAGTGGACAACCTCTGGGATCAGCTCCTGGTTTGTAGGTGTTTATTTATATATTTATGTACTTAAATGTAGTTCCGACAAAGTGGTCCAAGCGAGACCAAATCAGGTCTTTCAGGTCTTCCTCTGCTTCAGGAGGCGTCAAGAAAGGGATTAAACTGAAGGAATGTCCTTTCTCGATTAATGCGGACCCTCGTCGCGCCTTAACATTTCATTTACACCACAAAGCTATTCTTTAGCTTAATTACTTTGTGTTTGCAGAAACTTCATCAACAGCCGTAGATTTGCCACCTAATGCTGAGAGAGTAATTAAATATATCTGTCGGTGCAGGAAAGTTGAGAATGCATCATGAATAATCGTCCCTGTCATTGGTAATTTGAGTTGCCAGTATATCTCTCATACTCCAAATCACCTCTGTATAGAAAGATAAAATTAGGAGATGCTAGGAAAGATACGTGGAGCTAATGTGGCTGTGTATTTGATGAGCTGTACCCATTGTGTAAACATGTTAATTAGATGATGCACATTCCGGGGCTGACCTGCATTACTAGTGTGTCTTCCTTTCACAGGTGCCTGACTGGCTCTGGCTTTAATTGTTAGCAAAATAAGCCAAGTCTTGCAGCTGCAGAGGCGAGGGGGTCTTCCAAATGCATGTCTCTTGCTTGTTGTTACTGGTATACCCAGTATGCCATGTAGTCAGACGGGAGCGGACCACAATCAGTGACTGATCATTGGGCCAGACTACTGATGCCCATACAGTGTGAAGGAAAAGTGTTTCCCCCACTCCTGATTTATTTATATATTTATACATAAGGTCGGCCAGAAGATCTCACCAAGCAGGCACAGATCAAAAGAAATCCTGAATAGGGATGAGAATGGTTAGTACTGTACTGATACCAATATCGATATTGTTACTGCTTATCAATGTCGATACTTATCGATACTCTTATTGATCCTGCTCTCTATAATTTGATGCAAAAAAAACATGAAAATATGTGAAAAGATTCAGCAGTTGTTTTATTGTGACTTTTTTTTTTAGAGAAATAAGGACTAAACTGTGTCCTGAGTTTCCTGTATATATAATGAGGGAGGAGCATAATTACAAATATTCTGTTTAACAAATGTGAGTTGATGTGCAGAGCACCGCTGCCGTCCCTCCACTGATCCAATCCAGCATCCACCATTTGAAAAAAGCCAGCTTCATAACGCTTCATAAACACTGTTAGCAGCACCATTATCCAGGAGCTTTTCCACATTTCAGTACTGACCAGTCAGGGACCAGGACCAGTTTAGTACCAATCCAAATTCCAAAAGAAAGTTATTGAAATATATAAGTCTGAAAAGAATTGCAAAATCATTTCTGAGGCTTGAAAAACAGCAAGAGCCATTATCTCCAAAGGGAGAAAACTGGGAACAGTGGTGAGTCTTCCCAGAAGTGGCCAACCAAGCAAAATTGCATCAAGAGCTCAAAAACAGCTTATCTGGGAAGCTACAAACGTCTAATCTGGTCAACATTTCCTGATTCATGATGTTCTGTGGACTGATGAGTCGGAAGTGGAACTCTTGAAACATGGGAACCATTACATCTGGTGTAAAGCTAACACAGCGCCAGACGTGTAGTGTGACAGGTAGTGTGATGGTGTGGGAATGTTTTGGGGTGCTTGCCATCATCCTACTCTCTACTTAAAACTCCTGGTCAAGAATGTACAGTCATCACTCCATGATCTGAAGTGCAGTTGGGTTAAATAGGAAGACTACTATCACAAGAGCAAGTCCTGGATTTGAAGGATTTGAAGTAGTCAGAAGTCCTGACATGAAGCGCCATTTAGATGCTGTTGTAGAACCTTAAACAGGCAGTTTGTAGTCGAAAGACCCCAGATGTGGCTGAATTATAGCAATAGTGCAAAGAAGAGTGGGCCAACAATCCTCCAGAGCAATGTGAAAGACTCATCTCCAGTTACAGGATACATTCAGTTGCTGTTGTTTCTGGTAGCAACTTTTGGGGCAAGCACCTTTTCACACAGATGGTATAGATCTTAATTTATTTATATTCATCTTAACCAGGGTGGCAGGAGTGATGGAACCCATTCCAGCAGTCACAGGGTAAAAGGCGGAGAAACACCCAGTTCGCCAATCCATCCTCCTGAGATTTCATATAAGACCCTCATATATCTTTCAAGATGTTTTTCTGTCCAGCTGGCTGGAGAAGCTGGTGATTGTTGTGCATTTGCTCAAACCAAGCAGCAAACCAAACCCAGCCCTCACCGCATCTGTTTCTAACTTTTCATATAAAGTTTCTAACGCTCACTCATTCATCTCCGGTTGTTGACTGCCTTGAGCATTTGTTTGTTTCCTGGCTCCTGTCGGAGCAATCCCTGAGGACAGTCACCAGGCATAACCGCAGCATGAGGGATCGTCCCCCACAAAGCCATTTATCATACTTCTGTTTGAGCGCTGCAGTGTGAAGAAACGTGAAGGAACACCAATTGTGCTTCTCACCCTACCTTTGTCATTGTCTCTTAGCGAAAAATGACAGGCTAAATTGCGTCTGCGTCTTATGGACAGTGGCGGACTCCGCTGTTTACTGTTGATTGCTCGCGCGGAGGAAATGGCACCCTGATCTCTGTGGTGGGTGCTTGGCAGAGAGCAGACAAAGACCCCTTCCTCCGCCCTAGAGATGGGAACCAAATTGGAGGATGGCGGGTCCCGATGGCCACTGAACATGTAAAGGTTTGATAACTGGCACATCTCACCTGTCTTATGGAGCGCCTAGTCATATTCAGACTTCCAGAGTAAAACATGCAAAAATGGCCAAAATCATGTTACTACTTTTGTCATTTATGTCACTACTTATGTGCAATGGTCTCTTCATGTACAATATCACTACTTATGTCGCTTATGTCACTACTTATGCAATGGTATTATCATGTGCAGTGTCACTACTTATGTAACTATTATGTGCAATAACAGACTCGGTATAGAGAACAACTCCAAACCATTATTTGTGATACTAGTAAACTACTTCAGCAATAGTTTTATTTATTATAGTATTCACATCCACCTCTTTTTCTGACCACTATTTACACTATTTATGGCCACCTCTCTTACTGACCGCAACATTTTGTGTACTTAGCAAAGTGTATTCAGTACAAAGCATTTTTTGGAGAGTTTTATTTTGACTTTATACTATACTTTATATTATTCTTGTCTTTGTGTCTCTGTGTGTCTGTGCAGTCGTAGCATAAGCAATTTCCTACGGGATCAATAATGTTTTCTGATTCTAATTCTGATTTTATTGTTCAGTTAAAGGAGTAAAAATGCCAGAAGGAGATGTTCAAGGTGCTCGAGCAGCACATCAAAGAAAATAGATCAGTATAGTTTATGCAGTGCTACAAAAAAAAACCTAATTTAACAAGTCCAGCAGTTGGTTTTAATTTCCAGCCCCATGTGTCCTGAATTTCAGTTCCCAGCCAAGAATCTTCATCCCAGTGCATCACAAAGGATTACCGACTTTTTGTCTCTTGGATTCAAATTAATTACAACGGCAAAGACGTGGAGCTGGTCCCAGTCCAGTATTCTCGCCGAGGTGCTTAATGAATATGGATCTTGGATGGGTAATCAAAAGGCATCTCGGTTAAGGTTTGTTTCATGGCCAATCTCGAGTGACCACGATCAATACAATTTGGGAGAAATCTAATCCTAAATCAGCACTCGCAGAGGCTTTGCAACTGTCGGCCCTTGGGGCCGTATCTCAGCATCTCAGCGCCGTCTCTAGATCAGTCCTGCTTTACGACCACATGGTGATGAAGGTCAAAAAAGAACGTGGGAAACCTGATCTCACATCAGTGCTGCTATTTTGGGTTGAATGTGGACCCTCCAAAGAGGACGAGGCTGTGACAAACCAGTTGTGACATGATCTTCCCTTCGGTACGTGTCAGCCCCACCTCCACTCCCCTGTCTGAAGTGTCCAGGCACCGGTTCCACTCTGTAATGACAGTTAAGATGAGATGCATCAGGATTTCCTCGTTGAGAAAGCGGGAACAGCAACCTAGTTTGGTGTTTTCACGCGCCTGCTTTCTGTTGAGGAGCAGCTGTGGACTGGAAAACCTTATTTAGATATGAGCAGACTCTCAGGGGGAGATGTTATTAAAAGAATTACTTGGCTAAGCACAATATGTGAGGATACAAATAAACTTTAATTCTAGCTTCTTTTAATCTACACAGCCCAGTGTGGCAAAATAGAAACTCATATTGTGACCGTATGTGGATTAAAGATAGGAAGCAGGGGTCAAGAATATCAGCTTTTATCTCTGGATGCTTCTAAGTTTGCACTTTATAATGTTCTCCTCCAGGTTAATCAGCCGCTACACATTCAGAGGAAGTCAGTAAATGCTACTAACTAATCCACAACTACTTACACAACTTGACCTTTGCTGTCCAACCATCCGGCCCTCCCTGAGCTCTCTTAGACCACCCAGCCACAGATGTCTGTGGTGTGGAAGTTTGTTGCCAGGTCATTTGTTGTCAGACCATACAAATTGTTTGGTTTGAAAAAGACAAATATGAAATATATTGATTATGCCACATACTAAGTATAGAGTGGGATATACATCTACCAAGGACTGATAAGTGCAATGGTTCTTCCATGTGGAATATTTCTCTGGTGCAATATTACTGTGTAACATGCAATTTCTGCTGCTTCTAGGCATCTGAAGATACCTACTGTGTGTGTGTATATATATATATATATATATATATATATATACTTTTTATATTTATATATATTATATTGTTAAATTGTATAGTCTATAAATTTTGCTACTTCTACTTTCTTCTTTTGTTCTGTCCACTTTGCTGATGCAACAATGCAAATTTCCCACCTGTGGGACTAATGAAGGCTTATCTTATCTATGCTAATGTAACAAACAAGTACTCAAATAGTGTATATTTAGAGCATTATTCTTGTCCGTCCTTCATCAGGAGGTGTGTCTGGAAGGTTGGATGGCCGCTATGACTCAGGGATTTTCTGACAAAGTCAAAGCAAAGTTAAGGCTGCTTTGCTGGAGCTGACCGTGTAATTCCTCTTTGCGGTTTTGCAGCACATGTTTGACATTTGGTGACAGTCCTTGCATGAGGGCAGTAGTCTCTTCAGCTGTACGATGACGCTACTGGAGGAGGCCGGGCTGCCACCGCCGGCCACTCTCTGACAGCTGTCCGCACGGAGACGCTGCCTGATGCTGTGCTGACATGTCTTCGTCCTCCGCTCTGCAGTCCTTTCGCCTCAGAAATCACCTGTGCCACAGCCGAGATGTGTGTTGACTGCAAAGGAGATGGGGTTGGAGGAGCTGAGTGCCGGGCCATCACCCTCCATTTCACTTTACGCACTCACAATTTTGTGTCCATGTCCCTGCGCTCTGGCTTTGTAATAGCATTATCACAGGCAATCGCGCCCTCAGCTACAGTCACTTGTCTAAGGCAGGGGACAATCACTTGAAGACAGATGCTGATCGGGAGCTCCTACTGCTTGCTTTCCAGTCAGTAGCCTTTAGATTCCAGGAGCTCTTTCAAGGCCTGAGGAAGTCAAGTCAAGTCAAGTAGAGCTTTATTGTCACCCCAGCCATATACATTAAGTACACAGTGAGACAAACTATCATCCTCCTGGACCGTAGGTGCGACATACAACACAGCACTCAGACAGGTCAACAATGAGGGTAAAAAGGGGGAATGAATTATAATTAAACCTATATAAATAAATATGGCACTGCTAAGGACTACGTAGCAGACCTGACATATTAGACTGGCAACCTCACCAAAATACCCCTTGCACATCATCGAGCTTGTCCAGTGTGGTAGCTTAAGGGCCCATACGCTACGTTTTTCTTATCGTTTTTCATCCCCCGCCCCACTAATCATGTTCATGGTTTTATGGACCAAAATCAGTCCAAATTTCTTTTATAGACATGACCATTTCTCAGCTACTCTTTATAGTGCGCCTTGCAAGTGTCCCCTTCATCGTAAGTGGCTGGGGCTAAACTGCTGGAGGCTGAATGGGCTGGGATATATGCAAACTGGTGGGATATATGTAAATGGTTTTTGTGACTGAGGCTCCAATACAGGCCATTTTTGCATCTTAGTTTCTATGATATGGTCCCTTTAAGTAACAAACCTACCCTGTTTTTTTGGGGGTTTTTTTTAGCCATTCCCAACAATATAAAATAGAAAATAGTCAGCAGGTTTTCCACCACTGAGCATTACGGAGCTTCTGGAAATAATAGCCTTTTTTCCACCCATGATGCTTCTTGCAGAAAGGCTGGAGGAGCCAGCCTGAAGAGGTCTCGGCAAGCACGGGGGTCCGTCGTGATGAGTGTTTATTTGGAGGTTTGCACGGGGAGCATGCCATGCGGTGCTGGTAGGGAGCCCATCAGAGCACGATGCAGGATGACGTTAATGCACTATTACTGCATCTCCCCCTCAGCTAAATGTCATGTCCTCCATTGTGAGTGTGTGTGTATACACATACACACACACACACACACACCCACATACACGCACACACGCAAAAATGCACACACACACACACACACACACACACACAGAGGGAAAGAATGGGATAAAAACACAGTGAGAACTTCCTGGACCTGACATCCCTCCATCGCTAATTCTACTTTAAAGCGATTATGGGAACACATTAATTGCTGGGAGTAGAGCATGTTTGCAGTATTTGGAAGGTCTCGCTAGTTTAACACTTAACATTTAATGTCGAAATGCTACTGACGGTTTGGTCCCACCAGCTGTTTTCCAGATCTTTGGAGAGCTCGCATTTGTAGCAGCCTGCTCTTAAACTGTGATCATAGAAAAACCTCAACAGAAACTGTGTTTAGACACATTCATTCGAAACATTAATGAAGACCAGCAATCAATACAGTCATGTGGTGCCACATTTCAGTAAAAATGTAATGTCCTGAAGATGCTCTCTAGAAGATCCAAAGATGTCCTGGTCTGATCATTTTCACATAGATGGAGCATCTTCTCTGAGATCTCTCTGGGTGATGTAGCTCTGAGGCCCGTTCATCAGACTTTTCTTCTCTAAATCAGTTTTTCTCCACATTCAGAACCAAACCACATTCTGAAGAAACCACAGAGCCGGAGTTACGCTGGATTTTGAACCAAGAAATGACATGCAAAACACTTTATAGTAACAGCGTATGGAGTTATCTTCAATAATCAATGGATTTCAACCATCTGCTGTCTAAAACCCTCTCTGGAGTGTGTCTTCACAACGAAATAAACATAGTTTATTTTGAATTCAAGGTTGTAAAACTGTGCAAATGTGTATTTTTCAGTAGAGAATGTCTCATTTGCATAGGTAAATGTTTTATTTTGTTCTCCTAACATTCCCAAATGAAAAAAAAATGCAACAATCAGCTGACAGATTTGTGAAATCTATTGTTTAAAAAATCAGTTTCTGTTTTTAAAAAAAGAAAATGTTGATTCTGCACAGTTTACAGTTTTGTCACATTTCCAGAATTCCTAATAAGTAACATAACGTTTTAAATCTGCGGCAAATAATGGTAAAGAAAACAAAGAAAATAATGGACAAATTAACACTTTTTAATTCGTTTTCTCATCTTTTAATCATACGTTTGGCAGGTTCATACATGCTGTTGGCATTTGCCAGCATTCTCATGAATATTCATATCACCTGTAGCGTCCCTCCACCCCTTCACTCGTTTGGAGACGGTTTATTTCCACACAGGGTGCTGAATGGGAACGCTTCACTGATAACCAGTGTGACAAAAAAGAATCATGTGCTGTCAATCAAGCTGGCAGTAAATATTTGAATATATTCTCCTCCCAGTGTCCTTTGTCAGGAACATGGAGGCAGAACGGCAATGAAAGGAATTTGTTCTTCAGGATCTTCTGAGGAAATATTCCAAATGTGCTACCTGTCTTGGTCGTGATCATGTTGTAATGCGAGGAACAACAAAAGCACAAAAATAATCAAACGAGGCTCTGTTCACCTGTTGCTCTGTCAATACACACAATTAAAAGACAAGTGCAAGTATGTTTACGACCTCGACGTCTTTGTCCTGATGCTGAATTAGTCTTTGAATGTTGGTCCCTCATCTCTAACTAAGCAAGTTATCTATAGGAATCAGCATGCGGATTGGATAATAATCTGACCACCATCCATTCTTCGCTGTCCGTAGTGCTGAAAACTTTGCTAATTTTGACCACTGTCCACAGCATCAGCAGTGTTTATGCTGTTTAGATGGAGGATGGATCCACAGTAATCGGGATATTTGGCAAAACCCCTTTCGTTGTTTTGCCGCCCAGACCACTCCTATTGATTCCAAATCTGAAGGTTAAGGAAACTATTGGACTAGTAAAGCCTCTCTACACCAAGCACTCCTAATTCAGCTAAACAGCTAATTAACCCATATCAAGTATTGGGTATGTGAACCTATACCTAAGTATAAAGTCATTTTTCTGGATTGCTCAACTATTACACATTTAAAGGGGCGTTATCATGGAAAACCAACTTTTATTTGTTGTTTGTTTTGTTTTGTTTTTAATAAAAGAGGACACTGTTAACACACCATAGACTCCCCAGTCTGATCACCAGTACAGTCCATATTTGCAAAGACAGCCTGTTTTGAATTCATGGTTCTTGTGAAGTCACTAAATCCAGTATATCCAACTATTCTGCCTACTGCGGGTTAGCTCCCCCCATGATGATTCATGGTGAAGTTATAAGAAGTGTTTTGGGCAGCTTTTTGAGTAGGGCACAATACAGGGATCAAGTGAGGCTGGATAATGGTGAAGCGATAAAATGACAGATGACTGGTATTGGTAAATAAAAGCACATAAACATCATAAGCAGATGTTTATATAAACTAGAAAATGTATTTTAATGAAAAAATGCGAAGTGTGATTGCGTGATTGCGGGCGCCGGCTCTGAACAAGCTATTTATGGGTGCGGCTGAATGCGTAGCACCATTCACAGGCTGATTATTTATTTTTAATTAGACCACAACAAACAGTGACACTCGTCTCTTTGTATATAACTGAACTGAGCTTTAGTGTGTTGAAGTCCATTTAATGAGCGTGCTGCATGTTGTGCTCCGTGTTTATTCCTTCGTGTTTCGTTTTTTTTGCCTTTTTGTCCGGCCCGGGCATCTCTACGACACTCAATGTCGTACGTTTTAAAGGTCACTCTCCCAATATGTTTCAGATGTCTCTCGACCAGTTTTTAAATTATCAATACTTGGCCCCTGATCAACCAATCACAAAGTTACATTCAAGCACACTTTTTGACATTGACATTGGAGCCATCCCAAAATTCAGCATGAGCTCTGACGAGAAGCGGTGCTTATTTTGGCTACTATAATAATTATAATAATAATGCAAAAACTTAAGAAGAACAGTAGTGTGATGCGGACACAATCACACTAATAAATTTAAGAAGAATTTAGGATATATTTAAGTACCACACTAGACAGAGCTTGCTGCATTCCCCACTTGCCATGCTGTGCTGTGGTCTGTCCCAGTCATGACTTACCGAACGATGCCCCACATGCCTCCCTCTCTTTTGCACATTTCTGGCAACTGATCATGCAAGAGAGATCCTGGATGTCAGCCTAATGTGACCCCTGGCTGTGGTCCTCCAGAGACCGGCTGGCAGTGCAGGCAAGTGAAGGGCAAACAGGACTTTCTGTGAAAGACCTGTGAGAAGGCGAGTGAAGGGGAACCCTGGAGGGGGCAGGAAGCTGTGCCAAAAGTTATGCGGGTGTTCACTGAGCATGCACTCTGTAACCACTGCTGAGATCCCCTTCCGGACCCTGTGGGCCCGGCCCAAACTCAGAGCCTCTCCTCCACCTGCTGGCCGGTGGAGAAGATTGCACTGCAGCGAGTCGCAGGCGTGAGTAATGTGCTGCGCAGCTTGCGTTCAGCACGGTGTGACATTAGAGGGTGGGTAATGTATGTACATGTCACAGTGTGTGAGCTACATGCAGGCCGCAGCCTATTAAAGCAGCGCGGGCGCCCAGCTGCTTCTGCATTAGAGCAGAGAGGAGAATCTCACATGTGGCAAGAGCGCCGTGCAAGAGAGAGGAAAGCGTTGTGCTGTAACATTAAGAAGTCTGTCTCCAGGCTCGTCGGGACAGGCTTTAGAGCCTTGCTGAAGACACTGATCTAAAGGGCTTATTAAAAACATATAAGCCCCGGATTCATTCGGCTTAATGTTGCGTGTTAGTCCGCAAGAAGCCTGGACTCTTGTCCCTCTTAGATGTCTCATCGCATCTCATGTCAGTTCCCGGGAAGTTCAAAGCGACGAGCACTAAGTGTTGTTTGGGGAGCGAGCCCCGCTCTGATTAGCCTCCTTCATCCAGGGATTACACTCATATTCCCGCGCTCATGTCGGATAATCCACAGCACGCAGCGGGTTCATCAGGGGGCTTCCTCTGGTGAGGCGCGGCCTGTCTGTGTGCTGCTCTCTGCGGTTCAATCCCATTTACCGTGTGCCCAGACCATGTCCACAGTGGCATGTTTCCATGCATTTACAAAAAAAATGTTTCAAAAGGTTTGTGGAAATGGGAATTGTTTGGAATATTTTAGGGACTGTCATTGGAAACTAGCACATTTAGAATCACGCGACCTGGTTACATCCTATTTGGCGAGTGACCAGGTCTGTTTAACAGTAGGGGAAACACTGCCGTCCAGTCTGCCCCAACTCCACACTGGAGCATCCGTTATGTTTCTATCTAAAATAGTTTTGGTTCATGCCCTGCCTCAGCCCTGCCCTGTCGTTGTCATGTCCACCTGTGTCCCGTTCTTGTCTCCTCCCTTGCCCAAGTGTTTCCATTGTCATGTGCCCTGTGTTTGTGTCCACCTTTGTCAGTTCATTGTTATTCCTGGTATCACATTGTTTTGACTGTTTACAAATGTAGGCAAGACTAATGTCCTGTCACCAGCTTGTCTCTGATGGCATCAGTTTCAAAGCATATTTTCATTTGGTCACATTAGCTAATTTACTTATGCTGACTTGTTCTTCTAGCATTATGATCATAGTTAACTTGTTACCACCATGCTAACATCAGCACTAGCCTAACCAACATTACTATCCTTTAGACAAGGTCTTTCCTGCCCATGATTGCCTGCCCATGTCCAGAAATACATGAAACATGAAAGAAAGTGGAGAAAAGAAGTGTCAAATTCTCATTGGTAACAGTCTTAAAAAAATTGCACCAGTATCACTAGGGCTTACCCTCCTCCCCTTTTTTGTCAAGAGGCAAAGGCTAAGCCGAGTCATCCTGGAAATCAACAGCTGTCAGTGGTGCTCAAAGCTGGCAGGTGACGCCCTCCGTACCTGTCCTGTAGCTCTCCAGGAAATTTGCCTTTCAGTGAGAGCAGGGGGTGGGAGACAGCCATCTCCTATTAACATACAGCTCATATTTTTTCCTTTCGGATGGGATGATATGCAGTCTTTAGTCATGATTTTGCCGCCTGCCTCTTTACCCTGCCGGCCTGCGCCTTTCTGTCAATGGCCTGTCTCCAGGGCTCGATGAATAATGTGCGTGTCTTGCTTCATGTCCGTGAAGCACCGGCCGCCCGTCCCGCTTTGTTTACCCCCGACTAATGCTGCCGCGCTACTGGCAGCTCGCAACTGAAGGCCGTCCGCTTTCGTGATCAATAAGCAAGTGTTGCGGCAAGGGCTGGCATGTCACGCTTCTTTCTTCTACCTTCTTCCTTTGTACCCCTCCCTCCTTCTCCTTCTCCTCTTGTATAATGATTTCTCTTTTCCCCTCGAGGAAAACAGTCCAAGATGGTTCTTGATGAAGTGAGATGTTTGTTTCACACCTCCTCTCTTTCCCATGACTCCAGCTCCCAGCAACTCGCGCTGTCGTAACATACGTATTTGACTGAGCCATCTGCTCTAAAAGGCCGTTATTAGCTATGTTTCTCAACTTTAAGTTAGCAGGGTTATGGTTTGAGAAAGAGGTTCCAGGGCACATAAATACACAGTGTTGTCAACAGTTTACATCCCAAACCAAAGCTAAAACCAGCTCTTTCTTCCGTTGTCACTGGCTAAAAGACAACAACAGAGCATCTGAACTGTTATGCACTTGCAGTTTCTTGGATCAGCATCCATGCTGGTGTTAACTCCGATGAGGGCAATGGCCAGCCAGCAAACTCATTGAAGCATAGAATATGACAAAAGGAACACATTTATTATATAATAGTCCCTGCTAATGCCTGCTGAAATGACCTCTTTGAAAGTTGCAGATATATAACCTTACCCAGGAGGAGGTTTTGCTTGGAGGACACTAGGTTTGTTTTTTTGTTTTTTTGTAAATCATGCCCTAAAATGCCAGTTTCTGGGGCATTTTCACAGTATCTTTGAAATGAGCTTTCAGTTGTAATAATCATCCAGTAAGTGTTCAGATCTTGTGAATATCATGCTTTAACAATAATAGGGTATTTGTAGAGATGGAAGCTAGAGATGATACAAAAACGTCACATTTTGTAAGCTGTGCGTTTTCATTTTGCGGATGGTGGGGCTGTGGGACTTGTTTTGTTGACCCTATGTGTATTTTCATTTTGGTGATGATGTGGGGTTCGTTTTGTCGACATCAGTGACATTAGCTATCATGAGCTATCGTGGACATTTTAAGCTGACCTCACTGAGTGAAACTGGTACCAATAAGCACACGTAAATTAACTTATTGAGGAGACTGCATATTCAAACTGCCACGCTTGGAACAAAATTAGAAAGCGAAACAGCTTTGTGGAGTTTCTTGGCTCTGTCATTTTCAGACTTGCTGTAAAAGACGAAAAAGACGAAAGTTTGCTTTAAAACCTTGTTTCTTCCATCTGCAAAAGTCAGCCATAACACTATTTATTGCTTTAAAGTGTCCTTCTTTCAAGGTTCCCATTCTTGTCTCAAGCCACAACACAATGGGCAAAGTTCAGAGATGACCCAGATGCTCTTACAAGATTTAGCTGCCTCTTTCTTCATCTGCTTGTACCGCTTCAGGGCCACAACAAGCAAATGTATGTTTCGTAAGCTGTGTTTGTTTACATCCTTGACACATCTGGCATTTCTTTTTTTATTTGTATTTGCAAAGCAACATTTAATCCATCTGCGGCTTTAAGACGTGTTTAATCTGGATCTGGGGAAGGAAAAAGGAGGTTTCTCGCGGCGGTGCAGTCAGACGAGCGCAGGCCGTCCGGGGAGCATGTCAGATTAGTGAGGGCCTCATCTGAAGCTGCCCGAGTCAGGGGTGATAAAGGGGACTAGATTGGTGTTTTGTTATTGCCTTCAGCGCTGCACATTTCCCTTTAATCCACTGTTTGTGAGCCTGGCAGGCTAGAGAGAGCTCAGAGAAACCGGAGGAACGCGCAGATGAAAGACCCCTAAGCCCCTGAGTCCGATTAAAAATGGAAGGCCTTGCCAACGCATGAATCTGAATGTATCTATTATATATATGCACACACTTTTCCATACATATAACATTCCAAGTATCCATTCATTCAGAAACGAGGAGCAATTGCAGGTTTTTCAGATCAGGGCTGCCCACGCTCCCTTCGCAGGTGTTGCCTGTGACGAAAGTCCAGGAGTTCGGAAGGCACAGGCACGCGTGCTATTAGGCTAATGCAGCTGCAGCAAGCTATTTTCATCTCGTTAGTGATCTGTGGCCCAGACAAGGCGGCGGAATCTCCTGGGAGAGCCGACGTATTTTATCTGTAATGCACTCAGAAAGTCGGAGCAGGGGGAAGATGAAACCGGATTTATATAGGGCAGTGAGCGAAAAGGAACAGGGGGAGGGGGCCGACCCAAGGCCATTAAATTTTTCACCAGTTGTTCAGATTCTTTTTCGAATGTTGATCAGATGTTCAGACTTTTTTACGCCTCCCTCCTTCCCTGTGAGACTCCTCCTTTTGTCTGCCAAAAAGACACTAGGGAAATTGGTGCCATCTGACCATTCACTCACGTGGCTCAGGACCTGCCCAGTCAAACCAAGACATGCCGAGTTTACTTCTTTAGTTTTGTGCTAGTGACTATGTAGCTAACATGTGACGCCTTCTGAAATGGGTGTATCCAAGACTGGTCCGAAGATTTGACACAACCTTCCAACCCAGATGTGGTCAATCAGCCAGGACAGTTTGCTTCTGTAGTTTAGAACTGAAGCTACAAAGCTAACGATCCTAACACCAGGAGTCAGTAGGCACCCAAATCTTTTCCAAAAATCTCATCCTAGATTAGTCCTCCCCTGGCGTCATCCGAAATGGCTGCCCACAGTTTATTTCATTTTTTCAGCTCGCAGTCATGCCCACAAGTCTGCTCCACCTTAATGAAGAGCTGGAAAGATGTGGTGATATAGTTTTACAGAAAATATTTGGGTGACTACTGACTTCTAGTTTTAGCTTCGTTAGCTTCATAGCTCCAGTTCTATACTAAGGTTCTAAACGAAACCAACATTTGGACTCCAAACATGTTTTGACTGGTTGGCCATTTTTGAGGTCAGTGGGACACTGTGTACATTTAGTATTTAACCAAACTATTCCTTTAGAAGTTTGCAAGTAAATACCTTATGTCTCTCCCTCTCTCTGCAGGGTTGAAGGTGCGTGAGGTGATGATAAACGTGTCTCGGCAGCAAGTGGAGGACTTCCATGGTCCGGAGGATTACTGGTGCCTGTGCGTGGCCTGGAGTCACTTGGGCACCTCCAAGAGTCGCAAAGCCACAGTGCGCATCGCCTGTGAGTTCACCAAGCGTGTTATGGATAGGGTTATATGGACACTTATATTTGTTTTTGTATATATATGTGTGTGTGTGCGTGTATACATACTGTGCAAAAGTATTAGGCACCTGAGAAAATGATACTACTACTCCACCATAGTGTTGAGTTGGTGTTAAAACACTAATATTACAATAAACACAAATAACATTAATACAGTAAATAATGGATTATTTTCAGACTTCTTTCCTCATGGAAGCCCAGTATTACTTGTTGCTCCATCATTTACCTGGGTCTGCTCTTTTTACTTCATTAGATTAAATGAGGTGTGTTGATTATGGAGTTTTATAAATCCACACAGTGACTGGAGGCATCGAGCAGAAATCTGGAACCAAACCTGTGTTCTACTAACCAGCTCACAAAATATCAACTACTGTTTAGAAAAAAAGAAATCTTGATACTTTTTACTGCTTTCTTGTTTGTTTGCATTTATTATAATGTTCCCCACTGCTGATATAAATGGCATCAAACAATTTGCATAGGTGTCTAAGACTTTTGCACAGTACTGTGCATTTATATATA
>JBBPCZ010000042.1:2405890-2422651 GCA_037974445.1 Brycinus macrolepidotus | reverse complement strand
ACACCTTCACACACACCACCATACATCTACACACCTTCACACACACCATCATACATCTACACACCTTCACACACACCGTCGTACATCTTCACACCTTCACACTCAAGTTTATTAGATCCATGTCGCACAGTATGATTTGTAATGATTTTACAAGATTCGCACAGTCTATAGAAGGCATTAAACTGTCAAACCCTCAGGACATTCTACCCTGACTTTTGTCCCTTTTCCCCAATTTGGAGCGATGAGGCATAGTAGGCACTGCCATAAGTAAACATTCAAATAACTAATAAGTAAACATTCAAATAACTCATGAGTAAACATTCTAATAAATAGAAAGATTTATATGCAAACATGCTTGTATACCTACATAAGATATTCTGTCCAGTCCGATCTAAAATACTCTAATCTAATCTAATCTTATCCACACTTCTTTGTTGCCTGAGTTTTGACATTAAGGCATTTTGTTCACTAAACGAACGCTTGGGCCGTTTACAGCTCTTTATTGTCCCTTAAATAACATTCATAAAAGTATGAAGCGCTGACAACATACACACAGTGAAATGTACCCCTTAAAGGCATGAGGAAAATTAAAGGCATAGTTCACCCTGGCAGCGCTAATGCTACCACGGCTAATGAAGGCTAATCCAGGCTAATGCAGGCAGGTTAGCATGCTGTAATGGGCATGTGTCCCACCACAGCCCAGAGGAAGGAGGATCCGCCTGTACTGTCTCCCCAAAATGAGCTGGTAAAGGAGCCCCGGAGTGGACCAGTTAACCAGACAGGAGCTTCCACTCGGCCCTGGACCTGGCAGCAACACGAGTCTCCTCTTTATTTTAATAATCGCACCTGCTCTTCCACGCTCACCGAGAAGTACTGCAATAACCTGCTGATTAAATTACCTCTCTCTCTCTCTGTCTACTCTCTTTCTTTCTCCCTTCTCCCTCTCCCTCTCCCTCTCCTTTCTCTCTCTCTCTCTCTCTCTCTCTCTCTTCCACTCCCTCTCTCTTCTCTCTCTCCCTTTCTCTCTCACTATCTTTCTCTCTTCTCTACCTTTCTGTCTGCTTTTTGTTTCTCTCTTTCCACCTTTCTCCCCAACTTTTCCTTTACTGTCTCTCTCTCTTGCTTTCTCTCTCTTTTCTCTCCTTCTCTCTCTTTCTCTTACTCTTTTTTCTCCTTCTCTCTCTCTCTCTCTCTCTCTCTCTCTCTCTCTCTCAATGTAAAACTCATATTTAAATGCGAGACCATTCATCGGGCTGCATCATGCGTCGGCCGTTTGAATTATTAACCATTAGAAAGCAAAACTAATCCGTAAACGAGGCGGAGCACTTTTCCCAGTGTGTTATTTTATTGACGCTTTTGGGAATGAAGCAGTTTAACCTCAGGCTCAGCGTTCTGAAGTTAAAAGATTATGGTGATTACAGCTCTTTTTTTGGCTAATGAAAGAGGCACTTTGCTGTTGTTTTCCAGACTTTAGATAAGAGCTGTTCTCGCAGAGACTTATTGCCGGTTTGTTCACTTTTCAAAATGGCCTCAGACAACAATGGCAGACGATTTGATTGTTGACGCTGCTGGCATTCATTAGCTTCCCTCTGTTGCGTCTAGAAAACATTTAGCAGTGGTTTCATCAAACGCTGCAGCGACATGGGTGAAATATTAATTGCCTGCAACATGTGGCTCACTATAAACATGTTTATTTTGGGGGGTTTGGTTTTTTGCCTTTTATTGAACGGCTAGATGATCCATCAGACATTAAAACCACAAACACTAACAAAGCAGTATCTCCAGCTTAACCAGCTAAACATACCCAAGTCTGGATATTTTGTCCCAGGTTGGTGCAACACTGGAGCTTTGGCTTCCACACTATAGCCTGGGCTAGGGGGACTAAGACCAAAACAACATCAGATACACATGAAGCAGGTATACAAAAGCACATGGAGAAAGTAAACAACAACAGATAAGAAAACAGGGTGAAGACAGAACATTACAAAAAGCCAAAAAACAGGAAAAAAAAGAAAGAGAGAACGTTACACCCTGATTAGGATAAGCAGCTCAGATGATGAATGAATGTATAAGCATTTCAAATTATTATGTAAATCCTACTATGGGACAAAATGTATATGAGTGGCAGTCAATAACTTCAGAGCGCCCCCTGGATATCCAGGTGTGAATAGCCAGGAAAGGGAAGATTCTGAAATGTGTGGTGAATAGGTATAGGAAACTGAAATGAATAATATTCAGCAATTATTACAATGGCAGTGGTGACAGCTTTGCTTTTCACTGTTGACTTTCTACATATTTACAAATTTATTCAAATCTTTTATTTAAAAATAAAGGTTCAAGTACAACAAGTCGGAATACCCAGTTCTTGCAAGTTGATAACACATTATAAAGTAATGTGGCCCCTTATAGTCATGCATGAACACACCACAGCACACAGTGTGAAATTCTTTCTCTGTATTTAACCCGTTCACCAAGTGAAGCAGTGGGCAGTCAGGAACACAGCGCCTGGTGAGCAGTGTGTGGAGATGGTACCTTACTCAAGGGTACCTCAGTGGTGCCACTAGCAGTCCTGGGATTTAAACCCACAACCTTCTGATCGCAGGGGCAACTCCCTAACCACTAGGTCCCCAGCTGCCACCAAAGTTTAGTTTACCTGTTAGATGGTTTTGTGCAGTATTTTGTGCATACAAATACCGCAGCAGCACACAGATGGATGCTGGACAGCATTGTGTAGATGACTAATTTAATGAGACATTAATAAGTGCTAATAAACAGTATTACTGCAGCTTTCATTACTGGAGTTCTTCATTACTGGGGCCATCTTGGGTTTTGAGGTTAGGGTTGGTGAGATTCCTTCGACTTTCAGAGTAGGAATTCCACCTTCAGGGAAATTCCAACTTCCCAGTTAATATGAAACACACAATTATATTGGACGTGTTTCATGATACCCCACATAGAATGTTTTGATATTGTCCCCTTAATTTCTCCTCTGGGACAACAAATCACATCTGTCCCTAGACAGTGATTTCCTAGTCCCGCAGTATTTAGGATTCATCAGCCATATTAGCGCGACATGTTGACTGAGAGACATATTGCACGTGCTCCTAACACCTGAAACCTGTAACACATAAACATAATTTGCATTTAGATGAGCAGGGAAGGAGCCTCGAATGGCCATGAAGAGCTTTAAGAATTCGCAATACAATAACCACCAAATTGTGTCCTCCAGGGCCCTCATATAAGAGATGTTTCTTGGCAATGAGGAGGCCACGGAGCTGTCCTGCGGCATAGCCGTGCTGGCTAATCTAAGCATGATGCTCCCTGGTGAAATGATGTGGATGATGGATGAAGATTAAATCGTTTAGGGCCCAGTTCCTCATTTGGAGGAGGCTTGAGATGTTTTGTTCCGGTGGGAAAGACATGGACTAGCTTAGTTCTACTTTCCAGATTAAATGTTCAACAGCTGTAATGATTGCCAGAGCTAGTTTAAGGCTAGCAACTTCTGATTCATCTCATTATGACAGGAAACATGGTGGCAAAAGTCTCTGGTGAGTAAATGTGGATGAAGGAAGCTAAACAGCTAACAATGTTAATTAAATATCTTTCTAGTCTCATGCAGGAATTTGCTTCCTCTAAAAGTGAAAACCTGCCAGTATCTTTCAGTTTTTCTCCAGGTTTGGGCAACAAGCTGCTAGCATCAGCTTATTGCCTGAGTGAAGGGGTTTCGCACTCACAGAGACTGTGAGCAGGATGCGGTTAGGCCTAGGTGTTCAAGGCCCTATGGTTCTATGAATAGCCCTGGATCTCATATAGACCCGGAAAATTATTACAACTCCACACCATCCCCATCAACAAAATCATTACTTCTCTACCACCCCGCCCCATCAACAAAGTTATTACATCTCTACCACCCTTCCCTTGGTGTGTGGTAGAAATTATTGCATTTCTACCACATCCCCATCAACAAAATGATTATGAATACTCGACCCCCGTTAACAAAATGATTGTGTCTACCCCTTCACGTCAACAAATTTATTACATCTCTACCACCCTACCCTGTCAACAGAATTATTACATTTCTACCACACTCCCATCAACAAAATTAGTACATATACCCCACCCCCATTAACAAAATGATTGTGCCTACCCCTTCCCGTCAACGAAATGATTACATCTCTAAACCCTACCCTGTCAACATTATTATGCCTCCGCACCTCCCCCGACAACAAAATTATTACTAACTGCATGTCTAAATCATTGTACGCTCACTTGAAACCATGATGAGTTGTTAAGGAATCTCTCATAAACTTGCTTATGTGTAATCTATAAAAATGATCAAAAAATACATTAACCATAAACAGTAGTAGCCATCCTAAACCTGAACATTGTTTGTGCTATTTCATACCCTGTGCTGATCAGTGGACGGCGGCTGGGAGGAGTGGAGCGAGTGGACATTGTGTAGCGCTCAATGTGAGAGGCAGCGATGGAGGGAGTGTAATGCCCCGGCCCCCCGCCACCGGGGCAGGATGTGCGAGGGCGATAGCCATGCCATGGAGAACTGCACCGGCGGCTTGTGCACACAGAGTAAGGCCTATACAGCATCTTTTAGCTCATTACCACCATCGTTTGTCATGTTTGCCACCACTGATGTCTTACTTTTACCATGGCACTGTTCCTCTCCATCATCATCACCATCATCAGCATCATTAAGGGTGGTACATATCATGCCATCGATGCTTCCACCATGCCACCCTTCTCAGAGGTGACCAGGACTGTATCGTTTCAGAATAGTACAGTCCATACCACGTATGGATGTGAGCTCCTCAATGATCTTCAAATCACAGTTTGATTCAGGAGAGGTAAACACATGCTTCCCCATACTGGGCTGATACCAGTGCAGTGTTGTACTTCCATGCAGACCCTCCAAATGGAGGCTACGCATCACAGCTCTTGCGTCTCTACTCCACAGCCACTCCACAGGGGCTGTTATGAGAAGTTCTTCTCCGGTCCCCTCCGTCTGTGGGTGAAGGGGAGAACCAAAGCGTAGCGTAGCCCGAGCGTCTCGGCACCATCTGTCAGTAGGTCCCCATGGTAATGATGCTATGCATCATTATCTCCAGCTGATGTTGGCTTAGGCAGCAGTTGGACTCCACATGATCTGAATCACAGAGTACTTTAGTTAACTGATACAGGGGTGCTCTCTAATTCTCTCTCTCTCCCCTCTCTCTCCCTCTCTCTCTCTCTCTCTCTCTCTCTCTCTCTCTCTATCTATCTCTATCTCTCTCTGCAGATGGGAAGATGCTGCATGATGTTAAGCCTCAGAGTGAGTCTCTTTGGTCATATTTCATATATATAGTCCATTTCCAGAATCAGCAAAATTGCTGATATCTTCTTGAAGGAAAACCCCAGTGACAAAAAAACGGAAAGAGTCCTGGTGTGTGTGTGTGTGTGTGTGTGTGTGTGTGTGTGTATTGTTCTCAGCTGAGAAGGTTTCCTCAATTGGCCACAGTTGTTTCCATACGTACCATTACACCAACTGAGGGAACCAAATATCCAGAGATTTATCCGGAGATGTCTGGTGCGTTTCTGTCCCAGCAAAAGACATCGTTAAGATGCTTAAACCCAACCCTGAGCTCCAAATAATTACCAAATCCTCAAATCCTGCTCGGATACGCACTTGGAGGTTTGTTTTTCCTCAGGTGTCACTCTCCCAGAAGAAAGCATGCTGTGCAGAAGATTAGGATAATTGAGTATCTCCGCTAAGCATCTGCAGCCACATCTGTCAAACGTGATGTTTGATTAATCATGGGAGAGAGCGGTTGAATACCTGAAAAGACTTGTTTTTTTGGAGTGCTGTAGTGCATTTCACCCATGTGCTGTAGCTATCAGTTCATTTTATGCATCCATCCATCACGATTTGTTTATCAGACACCTGTCCGTCATCCGAAACAGCCAATCCCCCCATTTTCCCTGTCACTTCCCTGTTCGGAAGTGTCGGATTTGGCTCCACTCGCAGTGGATTTCAGATTAGGCAGGATGAGTGATGGGATATGGCGCATGAGCACGTGCTATATTTAGACGTGCTAATGGGGTGCAATTACTGCACATTAGCTCACTTAAGCAACCATAGCATGTCTTCATATCCTCCCCAGTGTTTTGCTTTAACCCGGCGAAATCACCTCTCGGCACGTTCTAATGTGTGGTGGTGGCAGCAGGCGTCTCCCCGATCACCCGCTTTAATATCATTTTAAAATGTCATTACTGCAGCGGGGCAGGCAGCGACCAGCCCCTGGTTCAGAATGGAGGGTAAAGAGGGCTTAATAAAACCCCAAGCAGCTGTCAAGTGAGGGACATGTGGCCCGCAGCCTTGTGGCCCACACACGTTTTTGAATTCCGCTTCTGTCGGGTCGAGCCGGGAACTGGTGGCCAAACCCCAGAGCAGCATTAGCGCATTAGGAGCCTTTAAATACAGCGAGGCAAGTTTAGCCAGTCTCGCCCTCCCAGCTTGAGCAATGCCCCTTTCGTCCTCTGGCAAAGCTCTGGCGCCGCAGAGGTCGGCCAGGCCACAAGCAACTTGGCCAGCTGAGCAGATGTAGCTTGGCGTGGGGCTCTGGCATGCTGCTGCGTCTCTGATTAAAGTTATGAGAATCCTGGAATTCACACTTCCCGAAACACCGGAGCGTGCCAAGCGTGTCTTCATACGCCACTAAACATGTGTGTATTGCACCTGTTTCGCTTTGCACAGGTGTCTGGAAGATGTGCCAGCACCAAAACCATTTTTCAGCTCCAGTTATTCAGCCATGACCCCTGTTTGGTGTCACCACCAGATCTTTAAGGTCTACCTACTTTCAGCAACTTCATAATCCGCTCAGTGGGTATAATCTCTTCATATCAGTCCCCAGAGGTTTTGCACACATGAGTGTCCAAAAACGCTGATCTCTGCAGCCGGGAACATCATGGTCATTTGCATTCACAGCTGATTGCCTGTCATGTCTGACTGCCAGTGTAAATAACAACCTGCCACTGATAATTCACATCTCTGTGCACCTGCTTTCACAGGTATGGAAGGAACCAAAGATGTGGCACTCTACTCGGGGCTGGCTGCAGGGGTCATCGCCGTAGCGGTCCTCATCATCTCTGTGACACTGTACCGCAGGAGCCAGAGTGAGTACGGAGTAGACGTCATCGACTCATCTGCCCTAGCTGGTGGCTTCCAGACCTTTAACTTCAAAACTGCCAGGCAAGGTGAGAGGGCATTTACACATATTTTTTTCCAGTAATTTTGACAACTTGGACATCTTGTTAACAAGGTTCTAACAAGGGTACACATGCTTAGAGACAACAAGCTTGTTAGCTAGCATGTCTTGAGAAGTAATGTCCACTTTTACCACATGTAGTGTGTTCACTGTACACATATGTACATGGACTTTCATTGGGGTGGGCATTTTTTATCATACTGAGTGATGCTACAAGCAAAACATTGCTCCCCACTTTGAGCTCCATCTTCAAGTATTTGAATTGGGTTTGAAATCTCACACTGGTCTTGTGCCCACCCTAGTAAGTCTAAGTTGATATGCTCATTTAGCTCCAAACTTTCAAGATTCCCCCAAATCTCAAATTTCGTTACAGGCCTACTTATCTGATGCCTTTTGTCCCAGGCTATTCAGACTTTTTCATTTTGTTAATAACTGCTTCGATATCTAAGAGTTGACCCTTTCATAATGGCCATAAAGGGTTGAATGTGGCCTGATAGGATTGTTTGTAATGTAGGGACATTAAACTGCTAACTGTTACTTTCTTGCCAGCTTGTGTTTACTTTGACCAGCACAATGACCTGTGGGCACCCACATCTCCCACAAGATGTATGCTCACAGTTCACTGAAAGACCTGTCTCATGGTTTTGACCGCTATGGCCTCTCTGACGTCGCTGCTACAATCAATCCTTCATGGACGCTTTTGGCAGCCTGGTCTGAACCCTTCATTTTTCACTCAGTCTCATCTGGGGGTACAAAAAAACCACACACTCAGCCTCAAACACTCTGGCAGATAAATGTGAGACACATCCTAAGCTGAACATAAATTTCATTCTTTTTATGCACTGGGACATATTTCTTGCTCGTGGTCTTGTGACCTGAGCCCTGCCACGCTAGAGTGTGTTTGTTTAGCGAATGCTGACAGCACAGGGTCAGGGGACAGTGAATCTACTGTCTGGACGGATCAGTCCCACCTGCTCACTTCAGCTCAGCAGCGCATTTGTCTTGAGAGTCACGCTGCCTGGAGACAGGACGTAAAATAAGTATCACAGTTTTCTTGTTGAAAAATTTTCCTCTGTATTCCTAAGTATGACTGCAAAAAAAAAAAAAAAAACTAAGTATGACTGCAGTAGAAACAATAGGATATTTTCTCCATTGTGGCCTATTGGCTTATTAATACACTGTAATTATCCGGTTTGCTGTCCTGTAAAATCAATTTAGGTCTGTCTTGTTCCCCATCAGTTGTCTTTTCCAACATGAGCGATTATTGTCTCTTACTTTTCAGTCCGAATGCTCAACCAAAGAATTCAAACACACAAACAGACTATACACATCCATGCCCACATATGAGAAAGAGGAGAGGTGGTCACCATGGCCTTCTTGTAATGGCAATCAGTATCCTTACCTATTGGACAAATGTCATTTCTGGCTTTTGGAATGACAGTTCCTCCCACCAATTCTGTGCCTATTATACTGTTGTTATTCTCACTTACAGCACTACCCTTATTAATTCTTGTTTATATGCTGTTATTGCCACCTATTGGATCACTTTAATTACCACCTGCTGTATTTATGTTATTCCTGCATATTAGAACAGTGTCATTGCCACCTGTTGGACCACTGTCATTCCTGCCTATTGGACCAGTGTCATTGCCACCTGTTGGACCACTGTCATTCCTGCCTATTGGACCAGTGTCATTGCCACCTGTTGGACCACTCTCATTCCTGCCTATTGGACCAGTGTCATTGCCACCTGTTGGACCACTGTCGTTCCTGCCCATTGGACCTGTGTCATTACAGCTGACTGGACTCATGTCATTAGCACTTGTTGGACCACTGTCATTCCTACCTGTTGGACCAGTGTCATTGCCACCTGTTGGACCACTGTCGTTCCTGCCCATTGGACCTGTGTCATTACAGCTGACTGGACTCATGTCATTAGCACTTGTTGGACCACTGTCATTCCTACCTGTTGGACCAGTGTCGTTGCCACCTGTTGGACCACTGTCAAGACTGCCAGTTGGACCAGTATCACTACCACCTGTTGGACCACTTTCATTTCTGCCTATTGGAACACTGTCATTCCTGCCTACTGGACTGGTATCACTACCACCTGTTGGAGAAGTGCCATAGCTGCCTATCTTAACCACTGTCATTTGCAATAACTGGGCCACTGTCATGACCACCTTTCGGATTTCCTATAGTTTCTAAGACCTTCTAAGATACCTCACCTGGAATATTTTTGTGGTTGTTTTTCTGCCTTTCTGTTATGCCAAGTGTGAGACCCGCACAGTTTTGTGAAAGCACAGGACCAGTGTCATTAGAACCTATTGGACCACTGTCAAGTCTGTCTATTGGACAAGTGTCATTAGCATATGTTGGTACAGTGTTATTCCTGAATTTTAGAAAAGTGTCATTGAGACATGTTGGACCACTGTCATTCCTGCCTGTTGGACCAATGTCATTACCACCTGTTGAATCACTGTCAGTCCTGCCTATTAGACCAGTATCACTACCACCTGTTGGACCAGTGTCATTTCTGCCTACTGGACCACTGTCAGTCCTGCCTATTGGACTGGTATCACTACCACCTGTTGGGTCACTTCATTTCTGCTGACTGGACCACTGTCATTCCTGCATATTGGATCGCTACCACCTGTTGGACCAGTGTCATTGCTGTCTATCTTCACCACTGTCATTTGCAATAACTGGACCACTGTCCTGACCACCTATCGGATTTTCTCACCTGGAATATGTTTGTGGTTGTTTTTCTGACTTTGAGTTATGCCAAGTGTGAGATCTGCACATTTTTATAAAAGTACAGGACCAGTGTCATTGGCCCCGACTGGACCACTGTCATTCCTGACTATTGGACCAGTATCACTGCCTCCTGTTAGACCACCATCATTCTTGTCCATTGGATCAGTGTCACTACTGACTGGTATACCATTAACATTTCTGCCTATTGGACAAGTGTCATTAGCACCTGTTGGACCACTATCAATCGTGCCTATTGAACCAATGTCACAACCACCTGTTGGACTCATTTCTGCCTCATTCCTGCTTGTTGGACCAGTGTCATTGCTGCCTGTCTTCACCACTGTCATTTGCAATTGGACCATTGTCATGATCACCCATTGGATTTCCAATAGCTTCTAAGACTATACCTCACTGGGAAAATGTTTGTAGTTATTCTTCTGACTTTGTGTTATGCCATGTGTAAGATCTGCACAGTTTTGTGAAAGTATAGAACACAGGTTTCACTTTCAGACCCACACTGAGGCAAGCATTGCACTAGAGCTGTCCTCACCTACACTAATAATAATTATTTGTTGAAAATTCAGCACATGGCCAAGGATTGCTCTTGACCTGCGTTCTAAATGCTGACTGAATCATCAAAGATCATTTGAATATCATTTCACTTCAATGTCTTTCCTTTATTTAAGAAAATGAGACATTATTCCATATTAACCCATCCAATTGCTAACCATATTCATTACAGGAGCTTCCTTCTAGGACATTTGCTGCAATACCTTGTGCTGCATAATTGTAGAAAAAAATGTCTGAAGTGCTGCCTTTTCCTACCCCATTTCTCCTTCTATACCGCCCCCCCTCTCTGTCAGGTGAAGGGATGGAAATCTAGACCTTTCTGTCATCTCTCTGTCTGCTTCTGAACCCTGCACCTCATACTAATTTTTAATCACACTTCTAATTCCACTTCTTTCCCTCAAGGTTTCCAACTCCAGGTTCTTTTCATTACTTTCTCTTGTCACACACACACACACACACTTCTGTTCCTTTCTGCCATGTCCATGTTAACGATCTGCTGGCAGAGAGGCATATCTTCAGGTGAAAAAAAAAAATTGAAATGAATATGAATGAATAATTTTATTTCAAAGTTCTCTTCAAAGTACCCAAGGACATTATAGCAAAAATCATTAAATCACAAAATACAAATACCATACAATTGAATGGAACAACCTTTATGAGTTCAAAAGAAGCGTATTTGAATTATTTAAGACTTTGTCTGGTGAAGCTGAGCTTGAAATGAACTCTCTATGGCTTTATTGGTTGTCACGCTTTCATATGCAACTTAAAATATATTTGTGATCATTGAACATTGAAGGCCCAGGTTTCCTGAGTGGTGCAACCATCTAAACGTTGGTCTTTTCCTCAGAAGACTGCAAACCTTTGGCACTGCCACAGGTTTCCATGGCCAGGGAGTCCAAGAGAGCATAACATGCCCCTGCCCCCATTACTCAGTGCGACGCTAGCCAGTGTAATAAATACAGCAATATGTGTTCTCCTCCAAGCATATTGGGCTTGGAGGAAGCACGTGCTAACCTTCACCTTTCCAGCTTTGTTGCTTGTTAAACTCATTTTTTTTCCAAATGTCAACTTCTCCACAGATGCCTGCATGACACAGCAGACCTTTACTGGTATCAGTAGATGGTGCCCCATGCTGTTGTGGTCTTATGGTCTTAGCTTCTCTTCACAGTGTGGAAGAGTAGATGGTGCCCCATGCTGTTGTGGTCTTATGGTCTTAGGTTCTCTTCACAGTGTGGACGACTGGACCACACGAGCCTGGAACATTACAGATTGTAAATAATTATAGACTTTCATCTGAAGTGTCATTAGGCTGATTGGACAGCTTCTGTTGCTCATGAACTCTATGTCTCATGGAATGACTCATGCCGATGCAAATTAGATGACAAATCATCATCACAAAGCCTCAAAACATCCTCTCAACTCAAACATGCCAAACGACTGAATGGCTATATAAACAAATATTCTCTCTGAGTCCCCCAAAGCACTTGGTGACCGGAAATATCCAGGAGCCTGCGACAGAAATCAGCTTGCCTGCGGTAATTAACGATCCTCCTAAAAATAAAACCCTATTAGCCTCCTGCCTCCTGCTTCTCACTAGATAGCGGCTGGGCAAAGGGTTGCACTTAGTTTGACATGACAGAGGAGTGCATAATGCCAGCATCCAGGCACGTCCCTGCTCCAGACTGGCAGAGGTGGCGGTGATACAGTGGAGCCCAATCACCCCCTGCTGAAGTTCACACTGCGAGTGGCCAGATTTAGTCACTCTAAAACGAGAAGGTCACCCAAGCTGAGCTGAAATGGAAACTGCCCCGAGAAAGAAGGGGAGAAGGAGGGAGAGCTGGAGCTAAGGAGGCAGGGGGTGACGATAATGATATCGCACCATGCGAGATTTGAGTCATGACTAAAAGAATGCAAACAGTTGCAGAGAGGAAAATCTGAGAGGAAGGAAAGTGACTTTTCAATGTAAATGTATTGCTAATGATCCACAATATGCTAATCAGCTTAATGGTCTAAGGAGGCACTTGTTGTTAAGGAAGCACCCTTGTGAATGAAATTGTGTTCTGGATGTTTCAGACTTAAACGCTCTGCCCACATGAGTACACGGATTGTTTGATGTGAATTACACTCTAAAATCACCACAGCTCTCAGAATCCCACCTGTCCAATGGGAGCCAACTGTTTTTCAAGTTAACCACTCTTAAAAAGCAGTCACCCATGCAATCCAAATGAACCTTTCAGAGCAAGATATAGGCATAGTCTCAATACCAGAAAACAAGTAGTTGTATAGTTGTGTGTTTTCAAACTACACTTGCACCTTGCAGTGCCTGGTCTGTGATTGGTCATCTCAAAGTCAAAATATTACTGGCCATTCCTACACAGCTTGCAGTGGACTTGGTTTCATCTTTGGCCTTTAGAAGAAAACTTCATTTCTGGACTCTCCTCCTGCTTGTATGCTACTGTTTTCCCCTCATAGCTGTACTTCAGACATTGTCCTCAACTAAGTCACTGCTCCACAGTACCAACTAGTGGATTTACTAGGCAACTAGTCTATGCAGACTCTATGTCTTTGTGGCCAGCTGAGTTCAGAGTTCCTAATCAGCATGTCACTTGTTCTGACTCCTCGCCCTGACAGTGATTGGTCCCCATGCTCACCTCTAGTCTTCAGAGGTGCTGAGTGTAGGAGTCACCTCTTTTATACCTAAGACTTCTTTTTAAGTACAGCATGTAACATTTTTTTTTATTCTTTCACTTGAAGTGTAATATCATCGTAATGTTAGGATTAGGTTGAGATTTAGGGTTAGACTGAGGTTGAGGTTAGACTGAGGATTTATGTTTAGGGTTTAGAGTTTGATATGCTGAAGACAGCATCTACAGTGGAGCACAGCTTTTGTTATTTCACTCACAGTGTACTCACACCTGACCCTGACCCCTAAAGTCCCGCTTGGGGAGGTGGGCCCAGACATGGTTCCACTGAACTGTACCCATTTAGTGTGATTGCTAACCATGCCTGAGCACAGAACTCAAAACCAACTGTCCCATTTAATGAGCATGGAGACTTTGGATGACTCTGGTCACTGAAAATTTGGGCAGACGAGAGAATACAGGGCCAACTGGACACCACACATAAGAACTCAGAGATATTTGGTAAAATAGTGATTATCTTTGCTTGTGGACCAAAGAGCCACTGAAAGATGTGGTGAGGAGCTCAGGACTCAGTATCTGAAGGTACAGGACACGCCCCATAAATCTGGCAGCTCTGAAAAGGATGAAGCAGTGAGGGATGTAATGACGTAAGCGCACTCGGGTCTGGAACAGGCCAGCGGGAGGAGTGGGGAGGGAGCACAATGCCGCCCGGGCACAGTACAAGGCAACTGGGCCTAGTGTGAGTACACCCCCAGTAATAACTTATGCAGGGTAGATTTAAATAATGAACACTCAACAGATGTTTTTCAGATGTTTTATTCAATGTAGCATGTATTTTAGGGACTGCATAGAGTTATGAAAAAGCTAAATTACAGCAGGTTTTCAGGGGTTTTGTGAAAGATGCAGAGTGTCTTGGACGGTGATTGTGCTGTTGTTCAAAATAAAAATCTTAACGTACACTAAAAACACATTTTACCTGAATGGCTACTGGGGGAACAAGCGTCTCCAACTGGCTTTAAAATGCTCTCTCGCAGTCGAAGCTGTCCTCAGGTTGAGTACTCCTGCTTTCATGAATGTATAAATAATTAAATAAATAAATAATTGTGCCTCTTTTTGTGCCTTTCTCATATTTAATGTTTCAGTCAACAAATGAAATATGCGGTTCTTTTCTGTTGGCAGCCTCTGTTTTCAGGCCAAGGTTAAGTGCTTTAGTGCTCTGCAGAGCTCTTTTCTCCTGGCTTACTTTGTTCTCTTCCTTTTGGCCTGTCTGCCTCTATCAGTCCAGCACGAACATCCCCCCCCTCCCTCGAGGTGAAAGCCATAACTATACCACAGCCTATCTCTCCATCTTCCCCAGGCAACCCTCTGCTTCTGAATTCCTCCATGCAGCCCGAGCTAACGGCAGGCCAGACCTACAGTGGCCCCATCTGCTTCCAGGACTCCATAGACAAAGAGCTCTTTGACCCCCTGCCCGACATGATGGTCAAAGTTCAGAGCTCCTTTATGGTTTCACTAGGTGTGGCGGACCGAGCCGAGTACCACGTCAAGGCGCAACCCGATGGCTACAGTGGCACTCAGGGACGCAAGGCAACCCTGCTGACTCCCAACGGGCCTCTAGGCTCCTGCAAAGCTCAGCTGAGGAGCAGTGGGGTGTTCGGGCACCTGGGCGGGCGCTTGGTCATGCCAAATTCTGGTAGGTGGCCGCATTAACTCTTTAAACTCCAGGGTTATTGTTCAGGTATTGAGCGAAAGACTTGGGTGGGCCCACATTTGCCATTAGAATTTAAGGGGTTAACTGTCAGGGCAGATGTATCTCAGTCATGCCAGAAGGAGCCTTAAAGGAGTAGTTGAGGGGAAAATTTAAATGTAAACAATTCACCTCAGAGGTAAGCAATTAGGCAAGATGTGTTTACAGTCTAGATGTTGCTTCTTTAGTTTAGACCTAGAGCTATGATGCTAATGCTGCTAATACTAAAAGTCAGTAGTCACCCAGTATTTTGTTTTGTAAACACATCCCACTCAAAGCACATCCAGCTCTTCATTAAGGTGGAACGGACTTTTAAGTGTGGTTTAGTACACAGTATACTGTGAGCTGTTAAAGTGAGCAAAAACCTCATTGCGGAAACTGGAGCAACCATCCAGTGTTTGCTTTTTAAAGGGTCTGCTAGCTTCAGTATTTCTCGGAATGGCCTCAGTGCCATTTAGTGGTGATATTTCGAACAATATTATGTTTTTTAACATTCAATTTTGCGGCACAGTTCTTTGGTATACGTGCTTAGACTTTTATTCCCCTCCTTTTCATGTGATGCCGTCAGTCATTCTAATTGTAATCTATTGTGGAGAACATTATTAGAAACTTAAATCTGCTGGCTGGAGATCTGCAGAGCACTCACTGGTGCTGTGAGACACCTTTTCAAGCTTGCACTGGCTATCAAGGACCAGCTGTTCTTACATTGAGGGGTACCGGGGGCCTCCTTAGAGTCACAATAGGTTCAGTGTTCTCTAAATGCGCATGGGTGTGTGTGTGTGTGTGTGTGTGTGTGTATGGGCAACTGAATGTCAGTAACAGAGCGGTCTTGTTCTACATGCACTCCGCTTCTTGCAGCAACTAGGCTGTTTACACAAGCATGACTATTCATCACCGTTCATTTACTTCCCACTCCGCTGACATCTAGAGCAGCCGCTTATGAGCATTCCGCCGCCGTCACCAATAAAGACCCGACAGCATGGCAGGTGTTGTTTTAATGAAGTCTAACCGGTGGGTTGCTCCACGTTTGGAAGGGTGTGACTAAGCATTTAACACACAAACATCACAGGCGTAACCCGTAGGTGTTCATCTTCTTCAAGGTCATCAGTAGAAGCAGATAAGGTGGAACCTCCCATTCCGCAGGCCTGACGACCTTCACGCCTTTTGTGAAGGAACTCCGTTAATACCCTAAATGAGCCACTCAGGTGGAACGGACATTTACTTGGATGTTATTATTATTATTATTATTATTATTATATTTCAATTCAAATTAAAATTGGAATTTTCACATTTTAAAATGTCTTAGAATCAAAGAATCGAGGAGTCTCCAGAACAGTGAGTTATTACATTTCACGGCTGGGATGATATGACACCCCCTACCCGCACCCTTGTGACCAGTTGAATCAAATGCTTTTGCTTGTATGTAAAGATACACAATATACTGAGCAATATAATATACAACAATATACAATATACAGTATGAACATGCAATGTAGATTTATAGTTATAAATATAAAGATAAATATTACTATATGTATATAAATATTATTTTATACAAATAAATGTTATAATATTAAATATTATATCATTAAATGGCACTGAGGCCATTCCAAGAAATACTGAAGCTAGCAGACCCTTCAAAAAGCAACAGTTGGATGGTTAACTTGCAATTAATCGCGATTAATCGCACCTTTAAGTCTGTCCTAAACATCCTGTTTTTAATACTCTTATCAGCATAGGAGTAGACAAATATGTTTGCTTTGTGCAGATTTATGTTTATTAATGACAG
>JBBPCZ010000042.1:2381469-2400219 GCA_037974445.1 Brycinus macrolepidotus | reverse complement strand
TCTCTCTCTCTCCCTCTCTCTCTCTCTCTCACTCGCTCTCTGTACTCCAGTGTACTTAGTATCTCTCTCAGACACACACAGAGATGAGCTCAGTGTGCTCCTTTCAAATCACGCCCTCTCGGCAGGAGCCCTCTGGCTGTCGAGAAGAGAGCGATCGTGCCCCCTCCCTCCACAGCCCCACGAGTAGAATCACAAGTGCCCGCACATGGAGGGGGGGAGCTCCTCCTGGGGCTGCCTCTGATTCAGCATGCTTCGTCCTCTAATTGGCTTTAAAGTAATACTTAAAAAATCAGAACTGACATCCACGGTCAGAGCCTTCGCAAAGGGGAAGCAACTGCAGGTTACACGCTTGAGTTGCACCTCTAAAGTGTTTAGAAGAGACGCAGAGACCCGAAAAACTTGCTCATCGGACGGCACTTTCGAAGTCATAACACACAGCACGGAACTGCTCCTTGCTTTGGCACATCCGATCCAGCTTATCAGCTTGTTATGGAGCCCTTCATGAGCTGGAACAGGTACAATACTGCACAAAAATCTTGGGCACCCATGCAAATTGTCTGAAGTCATTTATATCAGCAGTGGGTTTCTTTATGCCAACAAAAACAAAAGTGAACATTAGAATAAACGCAAACAAACAAGGAAGCAGTACAAAGTATCAAGTAGTTGATATTTTGTGAGCTGGTTAGAAGAACGCAGGTTTGGTTCCAGATTTCTGCTCTGTTCCTCCAGTCATTGTGTGGATTTATAAAATTCCATAATCAACACACCTCATTTAATCTAATGAAGGAAAAAGAGCCAAACAGGTATCTGATGGAGCTACAAGTAATACTGGACTTCCATGAGGAAAGAGGGTCTGGAAATGGTTAAGCGGACACTTTTCAACACATAAAACCACAGTTTACTCTATTAATGTATTTGTGTTTATTTTAATAAACACTAACTCCAGTAGTAAACAGCTTTTAAGTGTATTTTTCTTAAGGTGCCTAAGACTTTTGGACAGTACTGTATGTCGGTGCATATCATGGAAAAAAAAAACATTTTCCTTACTTTAAAAAAAAAGAACAAAACAGTTTGATGTAACGTATAAAACTCCCAATTCCATACAGATCATATATGTGTACAAAGCTACTCGTTTTAAATCCATTGTTTTTGTGATGTAACAAAAAACATTTACATATGACTCCAGCTTGCACTGAAGTGATAAGGATTTCTTGTCAAAACGAGCTATTCAGCACATCAGCACACACGAATGTCATAAACGGACCTCACGTTGAAACGGAAAATACAAGAGAAATGTAGGATAAGGTCCCTTTAATATAAATAATCTATTATCACCCACTGAATGTTTTTTCTTTGAAACTCCGAGTTTCTGGAGCACTTGATCTACAGGCACAGTCGTGTTCAGAAACCCATATTTATGTGAACCGCATATGAAGGCAGCATGTGCCAGACCTACGCAACTTCCAGGGGATCAGTCCATGATCTTCATGAAAGGTGCCGGTGGATTACATTCCTGTTCTCTACTGGAAAACGAGCTTTACATTTGCATTCGGCAGATGCTTTTATTCAAAACGACTTACAAATGAGGCAAATGTAATCTGAGCATAACAGCAGTTGCATGCGTTGACACATGCACATTTCAGCAGTAGTAGGAAATAAGAACATAGCTAGAATGTAGCTAATTCTCTCCATCAAGGAACCTTGTATTAACAGTAACTCAAAACAACATTCAGTGGTAGACAGCAGTAGATGGTCGTCTCACTTCCCTTCTTGAGCCTGTTGTCTGCTGAGATGTCACTCAACCCCTTTCCTTGCCTGGGAGAGACCAGGGGGTAATATTTTTTTTTTCTCTTTCTCAGCCAGATGGTTCACATCAACCACCTCCCCCTAATAGAAAGCCACTAAAAACCAAACACAGTTAACTGCCGCATCCACCGAAAGGTCTCCAGGTGATTTTGAACCAAACACGGGATGTTGTGCAGTTTGTTTCCAATCTGGCCTTTCTTATTAAGGTCCATATTGGAGGCGTATCCGACATAGGAGCACGTAGGAAAGTGGCTCAGATCTGATTTGAGAAGACTGAAAACATCAGGCAAAAAATTCGGATTTGGAAATGTGAAGATAGCCCAAAGCCACCTGCCTGGAAAATCACAGAGATGAATGATTTAGAATGATTGGACCACTGGTGACTCTCCTGAGAAACAGTAGGTAATTAGACCTGTAATTTTCTCAGCGGAGGAGAGAGAAAAAAACAACCTGGACGATCTGGACATAAATGAGATCACAGTGAGGCACCTGTAACAGTCAAAGTAATGACACTATTACCCTGGAAAGGTCCTTAATGGCATGCTGCATATGGTTCCGTGGGCATGGTAAAGTACAGTAGTGTGCACGAGTCTATGGCACCTATGCAGATTGTTTGAAGCCATTCATATCAGTGGAGAACATTAGAATAAAAGCAAACAAACAAGACAGCAGTAAAGACTATCAAGATTTCTTTTTTTCTAAAAAAGATTTTTTTTTGTTGTAAAAAGTTGTTGACATTTTGCAAGCTGATTACAAGAACACAGGTTTGGTCTCAGAGTTCTTCTCTGTTCCTCCTGTCATTGTGTGGATTAACAAAATTCCACAATCAACACAACTAATTTAATGTTATGAAGTAAAAAGAGTAAACCCGGTTATTAGATGGAGCTTCAAGTAATACTGGGCTTCCATGAGGAAAGAGGTCTGGAAATGGTTAAAAGAACACTTTGCAGTACATAAAACCACTATTTACTGTTTTAATGTTATTTGTATTTATTGTAATATTTGTGTTTCAACACTATCTGAACACTACTGGCCAGTAGTAAACAGCTTTTAAGTGTAGTTTTCTCAGGGTCCTAAGACTTTTGCACAGTACTGTCCCTGTAATGGGCTCCTGCTTGACTCCCACTGCCACCAAACTTGAAGGAGAGTTGACATGCTTGGCAATTAAAAACTTTTAAAAGAAAACAAGGAGATGCTGGCAAGAAAATTCAGTGGATGTTTGAGAAATGGGGCATTCAAGTCATTGTGCACCACAGCTTTCGATTGGCTCTGGGTTGAGAGACCATATGCTGCAACCCAGCTATACCACAATGACACAAATACAACAGGCATGTTAAAGGCATGTTTCTCTCCCTATAATAAGTCCATGGATGCTGAGAATGACAGCATTTATTAAGAGTAAGGTGCTTGTAAGACACGGGAACAGGTTCGGTTTGGGATATGAATAGCTCTTCAGATACTCACTCCGTCCCGGTTCCTGCTTTTAAACCAATTCTCCTCTCTGCTGTCGTCTCGCTTCCCCTCTTGGGCCTATCGTCTGCTGAGCTGTCACTCAACCTCCCTCCGTGGCTGGGGGAGACCAGTGGAGAATTGGATTTTCCTCTCACTCAGCCAGATAGTTCACACTGAACCTCCCTTCCCTTCCCCTCCCCAAAGCATAATAGAAATCCATTCAAAACTCCAAACACAATCGACCACAGCTTCCACGGAAAGGTCTCCGGGCATTTTTAAATTCCCTCAATATTCTGAGCCCGTTGAAAAGAGCAAGGTTTCACAATTACCGGAATTTTATTTTTAATTTTTTCTTACACGTCAGCATTTTATTCATCATTCGTCTGTTTCCGCAGAGAGTGTGGAGTAAATGTGGGTCATTGCAGATTTTCAAGGAGTTTACAAATCCTTTAAGCCGAGCCATTAATTATAGAAGCGTTAAACATATGTATTGGGTGCGAAAGAGGTTGTCACCATTCCGAAGCCCGCGTCTCCACTCTATCAGATGCCCATTAAAACAAGACCCCATAAGAAGCAGTGCAGCCGCTAATGGATCCTGTTCATTTCTCGTTAAGTCTGGTGTCTCCTACGGAGCCTCAGAATGCCACAGAGCCGGGCTGCCCGTCTCGCGGGGATGAATCATCAGTCACTTTGAATAATGCGCCTCATTACAGCCCCGGGTAGTGCCAGTGTGAGAACCCTCCACGGTGATGTGGAGTGGAATTATAAGAAGGAAGAAAAAAAGACAAGATGCTTTAGATACTTGGCTTTCTGTCTCACAGGTGTTACACCAATCCAGACCCAGGTAACACGTCCCTGGCTTTTGCCTATTTTGACAGTTTTTTTATTCAGATATTAAACACATTCGTGTGAGGCCTTTCAAACGTGAACTCGAGTTCCTTTCAGTGCTGAAACGTTGATTGAGGGAGAAATTATGACTCAAGCCTCTGTTTACTGTAGCTGAACGTTTGTGGGTGTTGAGCGACAGCTCCTTCCTGAGTGTCTCACTCTTGAGAAATATTACGCAAGGCCTTTCGGAAAGATTTTCCTCCGAGCACGCTGACAAGCTCTTGCTGGCTCCTCAAGTCCTCACCGCCTCATTACAGTGATGACGGCTGCATCGAGCTGGGACATCTGAAGTGTCATTGAGGTGCACAGGCCCTCGCCAATTCACCCGAGTAACAACTGAGTCACGTCGAAGGTTGAAAACACCTGATGTTTTCTTCAAGAAGGTAAAGAAACCCAGCATGCAAGTTCGGGTTACGTGAACGAGCTCAGAAGTGGCTCACATTCCCAATAGCTCTGTAGGCCACTGTAGGAACAATGCAGCAAAAGATATCTCTTGAAATCTCCCAGATCTCCACGTAATTCTTGAATGTTTTTCATGCAGATTAGATCCTTATTAGCAAGGGTAAAAGCTGGACTAGAGGATGTAGAACTGCAGAAGTGTCCCTTCGCCAAACCTGCCTGAAGAACGCAAATTCAGCCCCTTCTTAATAAAACCCAGTTTGCCAGAATTCTTATTCCAGAACAATGGGAGGTCTTCTTGTTTTCCTCTGTCTTGAATTTTCATGATAGACGGGAGCCTTCGTTAACTCTCCCCTTAATGGGCTTTATTTCATGCCACACCATCACAAGCAAAAGACGGGTGGCGACCATAATAGGCTGAAAATTATAAGCAAGAAGCTGTCACCGTTATGAATATGCAGCAGCCAGTGAACAACTTGCTCTCAGGTGCCCTCGTAGAATCGGCGGCTTCCTCACAGAATTACGGCCTTTCCGCGGGAGCGCTGTGCTAACTTCACAGTGGGGGTAATTGTTTGTGCAAGCTCGGGTACAGATGGCTCCGGTGGTGCGTGTTCGATTCACACAACACATTTGCGTTGCCTGATTCTTAAATGGCATGAGATGAGTCGATCGGTTTGAAATGACTCCTGAAATGAGTGTGCTGCAATTAACAGAAACATGTAAACGAAGTGCTGCTTTGTCAGTGTGATGTTACGGCCTGTTCTTTTGTGTTTGTGTGCATTTCTTGTCTGAGTTTTGCCTGGCAAGGGCTTGTGAGTTGAACTTTATTTCTCTTCCTATCTTTCCATATCCTCTAGCGCCCCGTCAGAAGAGAGGTGCGAGATCCTGCTGGGTCCGGAGGTCACGTACGGCCCCCCGGGGCTAAGCCTGTCCTTTCCTGTTGCCATGACTATAGCCCACTGTGCCGAGGTCAGCACGGAAAACTGGAACATTCAGCTCAAGAGACAGACCAAGGACAACAAGTGGGAGGTAGCGTAGAACCTACAATGCGTCTCTCCTCTCTTGACCTTGACTGCATTTAAAATTCATAAAAGCGTGGATGAAGCCTGTCTTTGTTTCACAATTCTTTTACTAAAGTGGCTCTTTGCCCAGCCATTTTTTATGTTACCTTCAAAAACAATTTATATAGGTTCAGGTTCAGTGTAATAGAAATAGTGTTTTTATTATGCAATGCCAAGTCAGGTTAATTTTAGGCCAGAAACAGATCCACACTCAACGTAAGTACACAAATGATGAAACATTGTCAACACACAGTTCTGTGCTGCTTCTTACATTACTGTGCCAGTTTACACAGGTGATAGAGGGCAGCCACAACCACTAAATGGTAGAGAAGCATGCACCACTTTACTTCTTCTGTTGGAAAAGGCTATGATGCATCAAATTCTTTCTCCTGGAAAGATACCGTTTTGGAGACTTTTGGAGACATCTACGCAAGTAAAACCAGTTCTGATCAAGGTTCATCTGCTGAGTCAGCTGACCAGAAGAAGACATGCTGATGGTGCTAGGCGGGTTGGCCAGGCTTGGCTGTCGCTATAGTCAGAATGCAACTTGTCCTTGCATTGAGCTCTTTCTGACATGGCTTCATTGTTCCTTGTTTGCAGTGCAATTAGGGAAGGAAACAAGCTCTGACTGAATGGTCAGATGGTATTCCAACATGTCCCAAATTTTGCAGTTTGAGCTGCCTCATGTATTCTTGGCCACACCCAAACCACACCACGCACAATTCAGCTCAATTCAATTTTATTTATATATCGTTTTTTACAAGCAGTGTTGTCAGAAAGCAGCTTTACCGAATCCAGGTCCGAGCCCCTAGTGAGCCAAGGGCGACAGAGGTGAGGAAACACTCCCTAAAGCTGGAGGAAGAAACCTTGGGAGGAACCAAGACTCAGAAGGGGCACCCATCCACCTCTGGTCGACCTGGAGAGAGAGAAAGAGAGTCTCTGTGGAGACTAACAATAGAAGGCCTTTGTGTACAGATGTAATCACTGCAGAACAGATTGGCCCTCTATGGCTATTGGCCGTCTACATCATCACAACCTCTACCCTTCCACAGATGACAACGCACAGGCTAATGAAGGCCAAAGAGCGATTATGTTGTCCCTGCCCTAAAGATCACCTTCTGCTTTCAGTTTCAGTGTAGCACAAGTTAGCCTAACTGCATCTTTCTCAACTTATCTGGGCAGTTGGTGGCCTGGTGATTAGGGAGTTGCCCCTGCAATTGGAAGGTGTGGGTTCAAATCCCAGAACTGTCCCCACACACTGCTCCCCAGGCTGCCCACGTCTTCCCTTAGGCAAATGGGTTAAATTAAGAGGGCTCAAGCAATTTCCTCCGGGATCAATATAGTATATAAAATTAAAAATAAATAAATTAAAACAATGTTCACTCGGTTCCCGGACGATGTGACGAAACAGCTCACAGCATGTTGACCAGACAGAGCACCAAAGTGAGAATATAAACCGAAGGCTTTGGCCACACACGATGGACGACTCAAACAGTGCGAGTTGTCAGCAAAAAGCAGAATTTCTCAAACCAGACCAGACATGTTTAGTGCTATAGATTGCATCATGGTGCACTGTGAAGTTTCTGAGACTAGCTGAAGGATGACAGCTCTGGGTTAGCTGTGGATTTCACTACCGGGACCAAACTCACAACCTCTTGCTATGAAGCCAAGTTCTTCAGCCAAAAACTCAGCTATGAACCTTTCCTTTCATGTGGGACACCAGGCTGTTTTCAGACACTGCTGCTTTACGACCATCTTCATCATGAATGTGAGGGTGCCCTGCGGCGCTGAGAGGAAACGGCTGGATGAGTGAGAAAAACAGTTACAGTGCGCAACAGCAGAAGAGCCCCAGGAAACCACATAGCTGTTAGACAGAGGTGACCACGAGGCCAGAGGGACAGTCAAGACACGGCCAATATCGATTGGGTTCCGCTGGGGAAAGGCAAGCTGAAATGTCTGGTGACGTGAGGCAATCGGGACAACAATCATACAGAGGGTATCGCTCCTGACCTGGTCACTCACTCAGCAGTAAATCGAATGCTTGTCTCCTGGGCCTAACGAGGCCTTTGCAGAGAAATCACATTTCACGCTTGTGGTTTAGTGTGATATTAATTGCCCGCAATTATTTACGGATCTCTGAAAATCTGTTCCCCAATGGTTCTGGCTGTCCATTTATTATTGACATTTTACCGCAGGTTTTCTCTGTAATGACAATCATGTAATTGCGTATTTAAATATGTTTCATTTTAGTTTACATTCCGCATTGACACAGGGAGAAAATGTAGAAGAATGATTTGCAGGCAGCAAAATGTTAATAAAAAAGCAACAAATGTTAATAAAATAGTAGGTTCATAATAAAATATCTCCTTCTGTTTACGAACGACGGAATGGTCCGAATGTTTAGAACCTGCACTCTGCTAGTGAACAATGGAATTGGAATTTGACTAGTATTTTTTATTCATTTTTAACAGGATAATTATATTAAATGTTTTAGACCAAATTCAAATTAAAGGTACATTTTTGGAGGTCTTAATCTTAAAATGTACATATGCTCATTTACTAGCATTTCGTCACATTTCAAACAAAACCTTGTAAATACTTTTTTTTTCAGTTTTTCAGTTTTATTGGTCAATTTAATAACAATCTGCTGGTAGTATATTCCTGTAACAGATGTATTACAGTAGTGACATGGCTCAGAATAAGCATCTGACCAGGTATGGTTCAGAATGAGGACTGGACTGTTGACCTGATGGCTCTTTTATCATACGTTACCAATAAAGCTCAGTTTACACTCAGTTAAGAGTTACTACACAGTTATTAGACACAATACAAAGTGGCAACTTTTCTGACATAAATTGGCTGTTGTTTATAATGTTTCAGAGTTTCATGATAAACGGAACAACAGAAAGGTTCCAAAAACATCTCGCTATGGCAACTTGCAATGAAAGTTACATTTTTCCATCTCCAGCTACTTGTTTGTACATACGTGGTTTTGTTTCTGACAGTGCCGATATGCTTCCATGTCTGGTCATTTTAGATTATTATGAACAGGTCATATCCCTCATTTAACATCACAGAAACCAGTATGTTAAATATGTTAAATAAAATCTGCTTGCTCCGCAGATTCAAATCTTTTGATTGTCTTTGTTCGATGCCCGGCACTTTACCACTGCACCACAGTGGGGGTCTCGTACCAAGCCATTAATGGTTAAGGATGGCCAAACGTGTAACCACATACACGGGCTAATTATCTTTAATTAAAGCACAACAGACAGTGACACACATCTTTTTTATAACTGACCTGAGCTTTAGTGTCTTGAAGTCTGTTTATGAGTCTGCTGTTTTGCTCCACATTTGTTGATTTGCGCCTTAGCTGTGACATCACAAACTTTCTCACCGACACATATGTTGAAGGTGACTCGACCATCCGCCCTCTCTCCCTATACATTACAGAGCCACATGCACTGCAGTGGATATTAACGGATGTTTTGATGTTGGAACGGTTCCAAAACTCAGCTCAGAGGAGAAGCAGTGACTTTTTTGGCTATAAAAATAATAATAAAAATTAAACTTAGGATGAACAATAGAGAGATGCAATCACACTAATTAGCCCATTGCTAACAGCTTGATTTGAGATCATTCCAGCACATCAGGCCACCAGCAGCAGTCGCTGAGAACGATTTTTCCTGCTTCAGGAGGAAATCGACTTTTACCACGGCCCCCGACCACCTAGAGGTGTAGAGTTGAGTCGACGTCAGCATGAGAGTACATGAGGATAAATCAATGACCTCCTCGGGTAAAACAGGGAAGACCAGCAGCGCTATCATGTCGCCTGTGTAACCGGTTCCTGCTTGACCACGGCTCATATTAATACCCTCTCAGCTCTCTTCTCTGTCCATCACACTCCACTCGCTTTCATCTAAACGCAGAGCCTGGCTTCTATGTGGAGGTCGATCCATTTGGAATGTATGATGGTTTGAAGTGCGGCACTTGTGTGAAGGAAGGCTGTATTATAAAGCCATGTTTCCACGGCCCCTTGCTAACCCTGTCAGCCATTCCAGACGCGACCTTGGTGATTGTAAAGCAATTCGGCGGGTTTAGATCCTGCCAGACAGCTCTCTCATGCAGAAGGAGGAGAAGAAAAAGACGGCTATGCATGATGGCTATTCTGCTGCAAGGTCTGGTCGAGAGGAACACTGTCAGTGCTAATGGTTGATTTACATCAGTGATCATGGTTGTTGAGACAAATGCTGTATTAATTCTACTGTTAAGAATAGGAGGTGATGCAAAAGCCATCTTTCTCAGGTTGGACAGAGTCACCCCCCCACATCATCATTCATGATATTAACCAACGTGGTTGTCTGTTATCTTTCTTGGCCTTGTTACTGTTAGACTGTAAAAACTACACACATTACAGATTTGTACTGGATTAAGACCACTGATCTCTCCATGGTAAAAGTAGTCCAGTTCAGAATTTTAGAAAGTGTAGATTATCATGTACACACTTGACACTCTCTCTGTTGTACAGGAAGTGATGTCTGTGGAGGATGAGTCAACTTCCTGCTACTGCCTCCTGGACTCTAGGAGCTGCCATTTGCTTCTGGACGAGCCGGGCTCCTACGCCCTGGTGGGGGAGCCACTGAGTGAGAATGCCGGGAAAAGGTTGAAGGTGGCCGTGTTTGGCAGCTTGGAGGCCGCCTCCGTGAACTACAGCCTGCGAGTGTACTGCGTAGACGACACGCCTCATGCCTTTCAGGTCAGCACGATTCAAAAATCAGTGTTTTCAGGTAAAACAAAGTCATTCAGAGTGGGTTTGGTATGAAAAGCTTCATTGTGACTCAGATTTCCTTTCAGTGGAGGTAAACATGTCTGCTGAGTGTTTATAGGGAATAGGTTTTGGGAACTATTTCACCTCATGACGCCCTGCATGTGCCCCTCCACCATGTATGGGTTTAGTTTTAGGACCAAAAGCTCCTAAAAACTCTGGTAAAACAGCATCTCAGACATCAGGCAGTGTATTCATTTCATGGAATAGCTATCTGTGAGGGAGCTTTTACAAGTGGATGTCTGGTTCCAATCACCACCACTGTGAATGATTCTGACTCGCTGAGTTTCTCTAGAGCCGTTCATTAATCTTAACTATTGTATTATGTAGACACTTAGAAAGATCAATGGAATTTCCCTTGAAATTAATATAAATACATTTATGATTATATATTCCGTTTATCATTTGAACCTAAATGCTAATAACATTATTTTATCTCGTACTTTATCACTCTCTTCAGTCTTCTGTTTTGAATAATGTCATATATTGTCCCAACAGAGAAGATTAGATCTCGGGGGTTAACAACCACAACCATAGCTTATTATAGCCTAGCCTGTGGAGATCTGGAGGGCACATTATTCAGGAATGATTTGGCAGTGGAGGAATATCAAAAATGGCCTTAGGAACGAAAGTTCATGATTCTTCTGCAAGCAAGAAACCATTTTAGACCACATTTTAGTGACAAATAGTGAATATGCAAATGCAGCTACTGCAGGCCTATCAAGAATCACAATTACCACAAATTTCAAAATATATATATCTGAAAAATATATCAGATATATCTCAATAAATGGGATATTTTATACTGTCAGCGTATGTATTTTCAGATTCCACGTCTCTGGTCTCTCTTTCTTGGATATTATTTGTGAATTTTTCTCCATGTTTAAGAACCCAGTTTAGGAGCTAAACCAATCTGTTATTATTATTAGTTTTAGTATTAGCAATCTTTTATTAGTAGTAGTATTTATAAACTTTTTTATCACCTACAATTTCTGCCCCATGTAAACTTCATTAATACTTGCACATATATCATTTTAACAGTTATGATAAATTATTATACCATGATATTATCACTGCTATTATCACTGTGAACCTGCTGCAGGAAACCTCCTTTCTTCACAGGTGCTCTTTCACTCATCTCTTTGTGTGCACTCTAAGTTTTTGGAGCAGTTGTGAAATAATCACTTTACACTGGTAACTGCTGTAATCACCCCTATCATGTATTTTAGTTCGTTTGAAATATCCTGGTGGTCTTTATTTGTCATCTTTTGTGGTAAAACTGTGTAAGAAAAGCAATTTTAATGTGGATGCTTACAGGCTAGCCTGAGTTTGGCCTCACCTATTCCTTAAAAAAAGCACAAAAATGATCATTAAAATCAAGCTTGCAACAAATGAAATTACAAAAAAAATGTGCAAAATTGAACCATGGTGGGTTTCTGCAGAATATATACAATATATGTTCTTTTTGTATGGGCTTAATTTTATTGGACCTTCAAGAAGGCCCTGAAGGAGGTATTTCTAAACTGGCCTTCAGTAACACAAACAATTCTGTGGTGACGGAACATCATAAGTTGTATCTGTTTTTCTTCACTTTTGGTTTGGTGGTCTTCACAAGCACAATGGAAATAGTCAGGACCATTATCAGCCTCAGTATCTTGAGCATATTTTGGGCTGATTAAAAAAAGAGACTGGAATTTATCATGCTAGAGGAAGCCTAGAGGTGGAAGGAAGTATTCGTTAAACTTCAAGACCAGCAGCCTCAATTAGGTCAAACACTTCCTATCTTGGCATCACTTCAGTGTAAAGAAACATTATAATACCCTTTTAATGATTTTATTAAGCCAGTAGCTGGTAATTAACTGCTTGTTCAGAGTGGGTTTGGTGTGAAACGCTGTTCCAGAGAAACAGCAGAGTTGTTCACAGTGGTGGTCGATGGAACCAGATGTCTGCCTTTAACTTTCCCTCACAGAAAGTTATTCAGTGAAATGGTTACGAATGTGCTGCATGATGCCTGAGACTTTGAGATTTTGGCCTAAAACTTACATTATAGATCCAGTTAATGTACTGTAGCTATTACTTAATAAAGTAGTAATATGCTGCCAGTTTATTGGCTTTCTAAAGCTTAATAAGGACATAAAGCTTTAATGGATACCTAACTTAAAAGATTATGTTGTAATAATCCATTAATAAAAATGCACTGGAAATGCTTACTTCGCTCTAGGTATTGCTTAACAAAGTAGCAATGAACATCCAAATTATTAGCACCTACTGGCTTTACAAGACTTAATAAGGGCACAATAATGGACAACGCCTACCTTATGCAAAACATAAACAAAAGAGCACTGGAAAATGCTAAGTTCGCTATTTCTGTTGCTTAAGAGGATAATAATGAGCAACCAGATCTGAAATACTGGCTTAATAATACTTAATTAGAGAACTACAAAGGCTTCATGATGCCTCTCTCTACTGAAATGATACCCAGATTATTACTCTAAATCTGATCCAGTAGTGCATTTGAAAGATAATATTACCTTGAATACAGTTGGTGTGGTTTTGACTGGTTCTGGGTGGCTAAAAATACATGGTTATGTTTAGAAGGTATTCAGATAATTGAGACCACATAATGCAGTAACATATTTAATTTATAAAAGTCTAGCAAATAGCAAAGAATAGCAAATCAATTGAGTAAATTAAATTTACACCATTTTCCTCTTAGTTTAGAGGCAGCTGGTCAACCAAAACACTTTCAAAGTACAGATTTTGCTTCTTTAGAACAGTGGTTTTACAACCTTGTGCCATGGGAACCTATGCATTAAGGCACCAGAGCCACACAGCTAGCTTTGCTAACACTAGAAGTCAATAGCCAAATCTTTTCCACAAATACACCCGCAAAGCTAATCTTTTGTTCAATTTTACAGCTCACAGTAAGTCATGCTGTATCCTAACCACATCCACAAGCATTGATGTGGTTTTAGGGAATTGAAAGAAGTTTAGGGGGTGTTTATTTAGAAATATTTGGGTGACTGTTGACTGTTAGCCTCATAGCTGAAGTTCTAGACTAAAAAGGCAAAATTTGGATGGCATCTGGGGCCAGTGGAAGAGCTGGCATCTGGGGCCAGTGGAAGTGAACTATTCCTTTAAGTGTTTCCCTCTATTTCCTCTTCTGGTAAAGAACCTGATTCAACAGATTTCTGTCCCAGACTTAGTGTAGATCTCCAGTCCTTCCCCAAACATAATGTGCAAACGAAGCGCAAAGGTACATGGCTAGGTCACTTTCGGCCACGTTCAACCCATTGAACCTGTTCAAAGGATGCAGCCCACCAGACTGCTGTCACTGGAAGGCTGAATCACGGTCATGTTGCTGTCGTTGTTCAGACTGATGACCATCTGATGCTTCGGCTGAGCTTCACCGCCCATTCTCTGCCAGTAGATTTACTGATGGCAGAGCATCCCACATGGGACAGTGACACTGTCTCCGAGGCAAGTGTCAGAAGAAGAGCCGCCACTGACGTGAAGGGAACATTTGAAGTAGATGTACTGGTCAGCACGTCTTTCTAGAATGGGGATCTGGTAAAATGCTCTCACTCATGTTTTGTGTGAAGTGATATATGGTATCTTTTAAGATAAAATAAGATAAGATAACCCTTTATTAGTTCCACGGGTGGGAAATTTGCATTGTTACAGCAGCAAAGTGGACAGAACAAGAGAAGAAGGTAGAAGCACCATAACCCATAGAAATAAAAACAATACAATATAAAAAGAACTGTACACTTTATAAAAAATTATATAAATAAATAAGTTGTTTTACTCACCTGTGAAGAAAACAACATGAGAGGGTGGCATTGTGAGGCCAGCGAGGGCTAACAGAGTTAATAGAGCTGCACAGATAAACAGAAGATGAGCAGAAATAAAACCACTTGTTCCACTTGTACCTCAGATAGCTGGTTGTCCTCTTACGTCAGTGAGCTGGTAGAAAATGTAGACACAGGTCTCGGTTTCCATGTATGCATAAATTTATGTCATTTACGGAGAAGCACCTTGAATCTGTAACACTTCTCCCCCTTTGACCGTATCCTCCACTGTTAAAATATTAAAACTGTGTATGAACAGAGAGGCAACAGGGTGCAGAAAACCCTAAAAAAAAACATCAACAACCAGTTCTCACTACTGATCCAAAAGCTAGTTTCAAGATGGTGGCGGGCTAAGTTGCAGCAACCTCTCTGGGTCCACCACTTTGATGCACAGTTGTAGTTTTCAGTTGAGTTTTATTCCAAATCTTCACTCACATGTGTATCAAAACAGTTGCTTCAGTTAAGATATCAACAAGAAACCTACCTCAAAGGATGGACTGCTGGAAAGGCTCTGTGACCTCTGCTTCTTAGAGGCCCTCAGACCGCAGCGTCACCTAATGTCGCCTTCCATATAAGGGGACATCGCAAAGTGTGCGCAAGGAAGCGGAAGCATGGCAAGTGGTCAGGGCTCCATGCTAGGCTAAAAGCCAACGCAAGCCACCCAGCTATCCCGGCCATCCTGCTCGCCATTGTCTGCTCCCTGGAAAATAAAATGGACTACATCCAACTCCAGCGAACTACTCAGTGTGAGTTCAGAGATTGCTGTGTTTTTGTTTTTACGGAGACATGGCTCAGTGACAGCTTTCTGGAGATGGCTGCCCAGATTAGCAATATGCTAACATTCTGCTCAGACTGTAGTGTCGCGCTAACTGGAAAAACTTGTGGTGGAGGCTTGTGTGTTTACGTCAACACTGACTGGTGTGTGTACGCTGTGCTGATCTCTAGTTACTGCTCAGCACTGCTGGAGTTTGTGACACTGGTAGATGTAGACCATTTTATTTACCGCAGGAATTCACCACTGTGCTCATGGTCATGGTGTACATCCCACTTAGCGCTAATGCTAACAACTTTAAGGAGCCATCAGCAAGCTCCAAAACTCATACCCAGATAGATCGGTGAGAGTCTGGAGCTCCAGCAGTGGATCAGTGAGAGTCTGAAGCTCCAGCAGTGGATCCAGCAGTGGATCTCCTTAACAAATGTGTTTACATCAACACTGACTGGTGTGTGTATGCTGTGCTGGTCTCTAGTTACTGCTCAGCACTGCTGGAGTTTGTGACACTGGTAGATGTAGACCATTTTATTTACCGTGGGAATTCACCGCTGTGCTCCATGGTCATGGTGTACATCCCACTTAGCGCTAATGCTAACAACTTTAAGGAGCCATCAGCAAGCTCCAAAACTCATACCCAGACAGACTGTTTTTTGTTGCTGGAGATTCTAATCATGCAAATGTCAAGTCGGTTCTCCCTAATTTCCATCAGTATGTGGACTTTGTGATGAGAGGGGTGAACGTACTGGACTGTGTTTACACAAACATTGCTGGCACGTACCACGCTGAGCCCCGTCCCCACCTCAGCTACTCAGAACACATGCTTGTTATGCTGATCCCAGCATCCAGGCTGCTTGTCAGAAAAAAAATGTAATAGTGAACAAGACAAAAATTTATTACTTATGTTATTATACAGATATTATGAAGTTCAACATAATCGAGCCTCTGGAAGCTCCAACAGAGATGGGAAAACTCTTAATAATTGCCTCTTAATTTAGTGTAATTGTTTAAAATTGCCATATTTTCTACACTGTGCCAAACAATAGTGTGTTAAGAAGTTAATTGCCAGGCTGCTGTCACATGTTGAGTTAACAAAACTTTGAATAGTTTGTTAACAGAAAGTTTACATCCTGTTAACTTATTCAAAGATCAATAAGCTCAGCAACTTGAGGCAGCTTTTTATCTTTTTCATTAAAACTATTTTTTTTTTTTACTTAAGAATCTTGAGTGGAGGGGTTTGAACACTTTTGAATAGTATTATTTATGTAGATTAATGCGCAGCCGCTTATGTGATTTTACAAAAAAGATAGCCAGAAACTGCTCCACAGCTAAACTGAATTTTCTGTTCACAGAGAAGCTGAGAATTGTTTCTAAATGAGAAGTTGATTCTTGCTAATTAGTGTCATTCTGGAAATGAAGCGATCTAATTAGTAAATGTAGACGTGGTTGATTAGCGGCTTTCAGGTGAGAGCATTCACACCTCAGAAAGTGTCATCTTGGCCGATCTTCTTGAATCTTATTACTATTTTTTCTTTAAGAAATGTTTTTGCCCAGCACATTTCTTGTAGAGTTAGTGGGCAGTGTTAAATTAAGTTTCAGATTTTCAGATTCAGATGTTCTTCTATTGCTCTATTGAGTCTCTGAGCTACTGACAGTCTAATGAAGGCTGAAGGAGCTGCTTGTTTCTAAAGGAAGACAGTGGTTGCTGGCCAGAGATGTGGACCAGAGCAGAGGAAATGATTATGCACTGCTTTAGTTCTCAAGACATTTTTCCTAACACATACTGATCATGCAAATGGAGCTCCGTAAGCCGGGATTTCCAGTGAATAAGCCAAGGTGGTTGAGTTTTTACAATCTTGTTCCTCATCTGTACTTCTGGTGTTCTAGGAAAGAAGAAAGGTGAGGTGCATCGAAATGGAGAATGGTCTTGCAGGATCAGCTAGTAATTGCTGACAGCCTGGGAATGAGATTGTTAAATCATGGGAACAACTGATTGGGCAAGGAATGAGATGGTAATGGTAATGGCCATAACTTAGTGAGGCATGGGAACGTGCTCATCTGCACAGGTTAGTAATTAATAGGAACAAGACAATGAAGTCATGGCCACAACTTAGTAAGGTGAGAAATTAGATAGTTATGTCATGGCCACAACTTAATAAAGTTAGAAACGAGATTTCTGAGAGTTAAATCATGGGCACAGCTTAGTAATTCATGGAAATTAGATAGTTAAGTCATGACCATCTCTTAGAAAGCTGAGAAACAAGATAGTTAAGTCATGGCCACACATAGTAAAGTATGGGAATGAGATAGTTAAGTCATGACCACAACTTAGTAAGGCGAGAAACAAGATAGTTAAGTCATGGCCCAAACAAGGAACGAGATAGTCATGGTCACAGAATGGGGACCATGATTTTATCACAATTATATCATTCACAAGCCTAACAGGATCATTGTAGCCACCATCTCATTCTTACAACCTAGTAAGTAATAGCAACAACTTAATTATCTCATCCACAAGGCTTACTACGTCTGTGGGTAAGTCCCTGCTAGCATGGGAAAGCAGTTGGAAGCTAATTAGGCTGCTATTTCAAAATGCTAATCAGAACATATTTACTGCCATTCTTTTTTACTGTTGTTTCTTGTTGGTGTCACATATTTCAGTCTGAAAATGGTTCTCCAAATGTTGTGGTTGAAAGCAAAAGAGTAAAAAAAACAAAAACAAAATGACTGAGCTGGTGTAGCATGGTGTGACTTTTCCATTTCTATCTTCAAAAAGCTGTGAATCTTGCATTTCTCTTATTTCTCCATCTCTCACTTTGTCTTTCTCATGCTCTTTCCTCCCTCTGTATCTCCCACACATACACACACACACACACACTCTCTCTCTCTCACACACACACACACACACTAGTCACAATCAATCAGTATAGTTCTGCCTGAGTGCTCCGCCTGCTGTCTGTGAGCAGTGTGAGATTGAGAAGGCTGAGAACCGACACACACACACACTCTCTCTCTCTCTCACACACACACACACACACACACACACACACACACCCCACATATCTGAACAGCCCACTGAAACACAAAGCAATTATGACAGACGAACAGCGGCACATCTAAAATCAAAGCGGCCCTTAATCAATTTGAATTCAATTTTCTTTTCAGGGCTTGAAGGCGACTCTGTTTTGTTTGAACCCCCCCTTTTCTTCTGCACAGCCGTTCTTTATACCAGTCGTGAACAGCACTCAGCTGATCCACGACAAGTTCTTGTCTTCTTACTTTATCTTAAAGAGCATATGCTGATGATTTTTTTTGTCCCCCAGAATAATCGTCTAAAATCTTAATGACTAATGCAGTTCTATTAATTCAACTGAAATAAAAAACCTGATTAGATTACCAAGTGTGAATTTAACCCCCCTCAAACTGCAGGTTTATTTATTATTCATATATTTTATACAATATCTATTGTAAATTCCTCAATAACTACTACAAATTCCTCTATAACTACTACAAATTACTCAGTAAATACTATAAATTACTCAATAACTACTATAAATTACTCAGTAATTACTGTAAAGTATGCAGTAACTACTATAACTACATATATATTGGTTGCTAGGTTACGGGGACGCTGGCGAGACTGACGCCGCTCCGTCTGGCATGTTTTTGTTTGGCTTTTTTAAAAGTTTTATAATTTAA
>JBBPCZ010000042.1:2361250-2373426 GCA_037974445.1 Brycinus macrolepidotus | reverse complement strand
GTATATATTTTTTTTCTGTAAAGTGACCTTGAGAGTCGTGAAAGGCGCTGACAAATAAAATGTATTATTATTATTATTATAAATCACTCATCCACTACTATAAATTATTCATTACTACAGTTTGTTCAGTAAATACCACAAAGTACCCAGATGTAGCTATATATATATATATATATATATATTACTCAGTAACATTATCCAGTAACTCCTATTAACTATTCAGTAACTATTATAAATTATTTTGTATCTACTATGCATTATTAATGACTCCTCTATATTATTCAAAATTCACTATAAATTGTTGAGTGTCTGCTATAAATTACTCAGTATTTTCTATAAATGATTAAATATTATTCAGTATCTACTATAAATTATTCAGTGTCTATTTTCAATTACTCAGTAACTGCTATAAATTATAAGCTACTATGAGCTATACAGAAACAAAAATATGTAACTACAAATTACTCTGTAAGTGCCATAAATTACTGAGTATCTACTAAAAAATTACTCAGTGACTACTCTAAATGATTTTGTATTTTCTACAGTTACTCAGAAACTACCATACATTCCTCAGTAACTGCTATAAGTCATTCAGTAACTACTATAAATTAGTTAGTAACTGCTATAAATTATTCAGTAACTACTATAAATTACTCAGTAACTACTAAATTACTCAGTAACTACTAAATTACTCAGTAACTTATAAATTATTCAGGAACTACTATAAAGTACTCAGTAACTGCTAATAATTTTTCAGTAACTACTGTAAAGTCTCTCAGTAGCTGTTATAATTTATTCAGTAACTGCAGTAAATTCTTTAGTAATTGCTATGATGCTAGTATGTATGCTATGTATTTGGAAGAAGGTAAGACATTATTCTGTGATTTCTCAATATTGTGGCAACTGCAGTGAGCTCAGCAGCAATAATAATAATAAGAAGAAGAATGAAAATCTCCCTAGTAGTTAATATTAATAATAATAATAATAATGATCACATCTATCTAGTTGCTTTGGGAACATATTTTTACACCACCAGAGTGAGGAATCGCAGCAGGTCTTCATCTTTTAGCAGCACATCCAAGCTGTGTTCTGCCTGTTTTAACAGTGACTCTCTACACGCACTCGTCATTTCTGCATCTTGTTCTACTGCTGCTAACAACAGATAAGTGATGAAAGAAATTACATTTAGCCAAACCTGATTAAATTTGTCCATATAATGTAAAAGTGATTTCCCCTCCTGACTGCTGACCAATCAGCAAACACTCGTGTATAATTTGGCATGTTTTAGCTGCCGCAGTGAGCCAAATGGAAAACGGTCCATGGAGTAAAGTCCTTGGGGTTGAGTAAGTAAGGTAAATTGGCCCTTATAGTCATGCATGAACACACCACAGCACAGTATTACAGTACCAGACGGTACCTTGCTCAAGGGTACTGCCACTGGCAGTCCTGGGTTTCGAACCCATGGCATTCCAATTGCAGGGGCAACTCCCCAATTCCCTAACCAAGAGGCCACCCGCCGCCCCAAAAAGGGGTTAAAAGAGTTAAAAGGTGGGATCAGTTGGGACTGTTAGGATGGGAAGTCCATGCAGCAGTGGTTAGATTGAAGGTGGGGGAGCTGGAGCGCTTAGATGCTAAATCAGCACCGGTAAAGGTAAAGGGGCATTTGGCAGACACCCTCATCCAGAGCGACTTACAATCATTAGTTACAGGGACAGTCCCCCTGGAGCAACTGAGGGTTAAGTGTCTTGATCAAGGATCAAGGGGGTTTGAACCTGCAACTCTGTGGTCATCGGATTCACAGGCGAGTGTTTTACCCACTAGGATACTACCACCCCGGTCTTTTGAGGCTGTTTCTGAGGGAGTTCTCGTTGACTTCCTTCTGAACTTGTTCGCCCTGAGCCATCTTTTATCCTCCTGTCTGCAGGGAGTGGTGTCTGCAGAGACCAGCAGAGGAGGTCTGCTCCTGGAGGAACCCAAGACTCTGCTGTTTAAAGGGAACACCTACAGTCTACAAGTGTCCATCCAGGACCTGCCCCAGTTCCAGTGGAGCATCAAACCCTTTACCACCTGCCAGGTGAGTGAGCAGAGCTTTCTTTGCTTCTTTGTTGCAGGAGACCTCCACAAGGAAGAACAAAAGTGATATAGTGAATTTACCTGATTCAGAAGTGCACAACATTCAAATGTGCTTATTTATGTCAATAGTTTCCTAAATTTGACTCTCTTGTATTGCATTTTAACACCCAACAAAAAGTTACAGTATAACCTTTAGTATTACTATAAATTACTCAATAACTACTATAAATGACTCAATAACTACTACAGATTTCTCAATAACTACTTAAAAGTACTCATTTACTACTATATTATTCATTATATTATGCAATACTATTCATTATATTATTCAGTACTATATTTTGTTCAGTGTCTGTTATATGTTTTTCAGTAGCTAATATTAATTATTCAGTAGTTTATATGAATTACCTAGTAACTGCTGTAAATTGACTGCTATATATTATTCAGAAACTAATATGAATTAATAAATGATTACTATGCTGCTACTCAGTATCTATAATGAAGTATTCAGTAACTACTTTAAAATAATAATTACGACTATATATTGTTCAGAGAGTGCTATAAATTAGTAAGTAATTACTATAAATTACTTATTAACTGCTGAAACATACTTACCCACAGTGAATTCTTTAGTAGCTGCTATGGAACTAGTTATCCTGCTGCAGGCGACCTCCTTTCTTTACAGGTGCAAAGAATATAGAGTACTGAATCCAGTAAATAAGAGAAATACCCTGTTATTGTCTTGCTTTATTTTACATTTTCATTATATTTTACTTGTATCTAGTTTCTTATTTAGTTTATTTCAGTAGAGTTTTTAATCATTTAAAAGAGTATAAACAGTTTTTGTTTAATTTTGTATGTTTGTGGATGAGTTTTAGTTTAGTTTTTATTTAGTTTGTGCAGTTTGTTTTGACCCCAGACACATGTAAGATAGAACTAATTCATAATAATAATCACTTAAACCATAGACCCTAGGGGGCACTGTTTCGTAGTTTTGTTGTTGAACGAACGTAGAGTCCCTTGCATGCACAAACTTGATACACAGTTTTTGTAAAACTCTTCCATCGATTTAAACGCACTGTCGAACGGTGCAGACGCAAGACTTACACAAACCTACACATTTTAGAATACAGTCTATAAACACACATAAAACCATGAAAAGCCTCGTATAGGGGTAGTAGTAGAATAGAGGGTAAACACTTGCCTATGTTCACCCAGCCCTTCCCTGCCCTGAAGCTTCTGGCGGGCAGCCAGGAACACAGTGCCCGGGGAGCAGTGTGTGCGGACGGTACCTTGCTCAAGGGTACCTCAGTGGTGCTGCTAGCAATCCTGGGACTCAAACCCACAACCTTCTGATCGCAGGGGCAACGTCCTAACCACTAGGCCACCAGCTGCCCCCAAGAGAACTACACACAGTGTCAGAAACCACATAAGTGAGGCCATTAAGTGGTTTGAGGAAAGTGTGAATTTGGCTAGCAGTTACCATGCCAATAAGCTTTTAGGTACATTAGCCTGCTAGCTCCAGGGGAGGGAAGGGCCGGGTGAACACAGGGCACCTGAGGTCAAGGACGCTCACTGCCTTTTGTGGCTCTTCTCTGAAATTAATTACACATCAAAGGCAGTCGCTCTCCAGTGTGTGTAGCACTTAGCCCGCGAGCGACCCACGCCACTGGAATTAAGAGAGATTTGGTTTCGTGTCTCTTTTGACCCAAAGAGGTGGCGCTTTCAGCGCAAAGAGGAGCTTAAACCACTAAACCACGCTCACCAGCCAGCCTGGATTCAGCTGATTCAGCAGCACACACACACACACACACACACACACACACACACAGCCTCATCAGATCACTGGCATACGGAGAGAAGATCCTTCTCACATTAAAGACTCTCTCTCCTTCTACCCTCTCTCTCTCTCTCTCTCTCTCTCTCTCTCTCTCTCTCTCTCTCTCTCTCTCTCTCTCTACCCTCTCTCTCTGTCTCTCTTTCTCTCTTTCTCTCTCATCTCTCCTCTTGTCTCTCTGTCTCTTTCTCCCTATCCCTCTTTCCATCTCCCTCTCTCTCTCTCTCTCTCTCTTTCATTTTCTCTCTCTCTATATATATTTCTGTGTCTCTCTCTTTGTCTTTCTCTGCTTCTCCTTTCTCTCTTTCTGCCTCTCTCTCCTTTTCTCTACATCTCTCTCTCTCTCTCTCTCTCTCTCTCCCCCTGCCCCATTCTCCCAGCAGGAGTTTTCTTTCTGCCAGGTGTGGAGCAGTAACCAGCAGCCTTTGCACTGTGCCTTTTCTCTGGAGAGGTTCACCACTGCCACCACACAGCTCTCCTGCAAGATCAGCGTGCGCCAGGTCAAAGGTCATGAGCAGATCCTGCAGGTCTACACCTCCGTGGCAGAGGTCAGACGTTTTTACCGCCTCACTGCGTTCTTGATCAAACAGCCATGAAACCGTAAACACAGTGACCTTGAAGGCGGAGTCATCTCTCCTTTTAAACTTTTTCTCACAGCTTCCCTGTGATCCGTGTGGAGAGACACTCCAGACCATATTTCGCATTCTGTCATCACGACAAAGGAGTTGTTTTCTTTGTTTCCATCTTCGATTTCTCAGCTTTATTTACTCAGTACTGCGTCTTAGTGAAAAATATGATGGCAACAGTTTAGAACAATAAGTAAATAAAACAGCAGAATCACTGAGATGGCTGAAGGATCACCCCTTCCTAAAAACTTAGTCAGGTAGAACTGGTCACCTTCTCCACTGCACAACAAGCTAATTGGTTTCCACCTGTGTTCAACTGTAATCTCTATAATTACGAAGGAGAAAGTGTGAATTCCATTGACTTCAGAAGAAACGCAGAAGCAGCATGTGTAAAAGTGTAAAAACTAGATGTTGGAACATTGCTATAAGGATTTGATTGCATTCAGCCACTAAAGCATTAGTGAGGTCAAGGTACTGATGTTGGATCACAAACTCCACTCCACTCGTTCCAAACATATTGGATGGAGCTCCATGACTCCACAGCCCAATAGTTGGGGGCTTTATACCCCTCTAGCCGACAGGCATGGTGACACTCGATTGGTCAGTGCTTTTCTATGTGACAATCGCTTTAATTCCCTGTCCACATACTTTTGGCCATGCAGTGTACTTAAGATAATAATACTTTATTAATCCCCAGGCGGGGAAATGTTACTTTGCTCATGGTGAACCTCTGTTGTTCTTCCCATGTCTTCTTTGCCCCTTGTGGTCCTTCAGAGGGAGAAGGAGACGCTCCCCTTTCTTATGCAGGCAGATTGCACGGTCACCTCCCAAACGGGCGCCAAAGCCTTCAAAATCCCCCTGTCCATTCGGCAGCGGATCTGCGCCACCTTCGACACTGCCAACGCCAAAGGCAAGGACTGGCAGCTCCTCGCCCAGAAACTCCACATTCAGAGGTAAGAGTCATGGCAGGGCGCAAGCGGCGGGGACCCTTTCCATTTGTTAAACTTGCCACAGCGTCCGTGCGGTCTTGTAAAATTGGGCTGTGCGGTCAGCCCCCTCACTGTACAGGGTTCATTGCACAGCTTGGGTTGGTCGGCCAGACGACCAGGCACTTTTTAAACATTAAAGAACCGTGAGGAACATGAGGAGCACCGCTTTGGCCTTCGCTTCTCCGCTGACACAGTTAGTGTTCTTACATAATGCTAGGACTGGATCCCACTTTAAATAATCATGCTTCTGTTATGGCAAGTGCACAATACATTATACATCATCCACATCACTAAGCGTGTCGTCTCGCACAGGAAAGCGGTTATGATGCAACTCATCAGTGGGCTCCAAGGGAAGTTATTATTACATGAATGTGTGGGGTTTTTGATGGTGGTTCAGAACTCAGCAAGTGTTTACGGGTTTGTGTGAATTTGTGTTGCAACACTGCCCTCTGTTGCCCACACCTATTACTACAGACTGCAGACTACCATACATGGACTAATCAAGATTATCAGTAAATTAATGTGTTGTTTTTTAACTCATTACACAAACACATTTGCAGTATTGATTAATAATTAAACCAAGTGCTGGTTGTTTCCTCTAGATGGTTCAGTGTGATGGTGTGATTGTCTCTTTACTTTTCTTCTCATTCTTCTTAGCTTGTTATGTTTACATCCACATATTAGAGCCAGAGCCTGTTTGTGGCTTTATCATATGATAGTCGGAATAAAACGGTTCATAGTTTTAGTCAGTAAATATTGATTTTTGGTATTTTTAGTCATATTAAATTAAACTGTGCATATTTCTCCTAACAATAAAAGAACAAACTATAGACAGACAGATAGATAGATAGATAGATAGATAGTTATGCAGTTATTAGTTTGTCAGTAATTTAACACATTACTATACTTTCATTATTATTTTTTTCGTAAAATGTAGTTGTATTACTCCATTTTACGTGACCTACAGTGCAGCTTAATCTCCATGAATGGACTGTCTAGACTGTGAAAGGAGTGGAATGCTTTGTAATGATGTTAATTATGTCTTTTTTTTTTTCTCATCTTTGAAAAATAACACAAGAAAAATGCAGTTTTCCATGAAATGGGCTCTTTAATCAAGGGCATATTTAATAGCTATGTAGATCAATAACATTGATTCCCCACTCTTGCATTAGTTCTGGTGCTACTCTACATTCCCGGTCTCACCCACTGTCCTCCCTCTCAACAGGAACCTGTCGTATTTCGCCAAGCAGCGCAGCCCGTCCGGGGTCATCCTCAGCCTGTGGGAGGCTCGGCACCAGGCCGGCGGTGACCTGGACTCGCTGGCTAGCGCTCTGGAGGAAATCAGCAAGATCCACTCCAAAGGCTCAGCCCAGAGCCCCAGTGGGACGGAGCCGGACTTCAACCAGTGACCCCCAACCCTCACCCCCTCCCTCCAGCCTCCCCCCCCACACCCCCTTTTACGGATGCAAACTCAATCACTGCACCGGTCAGCGGACAACAAGAGAGCTGGACTCCTGCGCACCCGTCTCCAGAAAGAAAGGGTCGTGGACACAAACGAGTGACACATAGGAGTAGCGGCTTATATATATTATTGCTGGAGATCGCGCGGGACTCAGGCTCATCTTTTCTTTCGGCTTCGACATCCTTTTCCAGCAAAGCCGCCCGTGTGTGTGTGTCCAATAGCATGGACCTTTAACTGCTTCAATGTGGCGACACCTCCTTTGTGGTTCGTTTGCACTAGAAGCATCAGAGCAGGGAGGTCGGTTAAGCAAGGCTGCATTTGAGAACGTCCTCCCTTGTCCTCTGCACACTGTGTCCCGCAGCTTCCCATTTACATTCATTTTTGCCGGGCGTTCCCTCAGCGGGGACCCGCCCAGCCAGCCGTAACGGGGGGCCGCTGATGAATAAAATATGTTATAAAGGGTGTTTTTTGGTTGTTGTTGTTGTTTTTTTGATGTCATTATCTTCAGATGCACAAGCAGAAGGAAGAGAGAACATGCACGGCCTGTGCGAGCACTTACAGTCAACGTCCAGGATCAAGGAGGGGCCCAGCTGGCTCAGGAGGGCCGTCAAGACAACAGCGCCAATGTGTTCCTCTTAGATAACGCCAGCGGTTGACGCGGTTGCATCCAAATGGAGGATGTTGGCCTGTTGAGTCAGTTACAGTGAGCTGCTTGACAGTACAGTACCCCCCCAACCCCCCCACCCCTGTAGTGTATAAAAAAACATGACAAATCCCTCCTTTCCTGAACCGATACACCACCGCTGTGTCAAAATATGTTAAGCCACGCTGCCTCTGCCTGCCAGCCGGAGGTACAAGGTAGCAGCAGTGAAAAAGGGTCGAAAAACAGCTGTTTGAATGACTGGCTCGGCTAATGCCTTCTGTTCACTCCTGAAATGCTCGAGAAGGAAAAAAGCTCCCGGAGGATGCTGGGGAGAATAAAAGCCTCTTATCCGCTGTGTGATGTGACCAAAACTCGGAGAAACAAGGGCCAGAAAGATGTAATTAAGGTCTGGCGCAGCAGAAGCAGGGAATCCGGGGGAATGCGGCAGCAACGGAGTCGTGCCCTTCTTTTCCAAATCATCTCCTTCATTAATCAGCTTCCTTGACAAGGGAGCCCTCGTTTTTGGTGCATTTCAGCAGCTAAAGAGGAGCCATGCCCTGCCGCAGTGGACGTTACGCCCATCGTGATCAAGTTCAAGCTGCAGATTAATTGTCATAAAAGTAATTGCTATAGTAATGCGACAGGAACAACTCAAGCTCAAATAAACAAACATGACTAACTGCTGCACCCTAAAGCCCTTGGTGTACTTTTCATCCCTAAAAATATATATAAGCCCGAATAGCCCGTGACTGGTTGGTCCAAAAGGTCTGCAGAGATTGCTTTGTTTTGCTGGAAGAGGCCTTATAGCTCAAAATGAAACCCCATCCACCTACAAGTTCAACAAAATTAAACCCTCTCCACCCACCAGGTCAACAAAATGAAATCCCCCATCCCCGTCGACAAAACCAACCCCCCTCACCCACAAGGTTGACAAAACGAACCAACTCCAACCCCCATTGACAAAACAGCCACCTCCACACACAAGATTAACAAAATAAACCCCCACCCACAAACTTAACAAAACTGAACACCTCTCACCACTAACCCCAACCACCCCATTAACAAAACACCCCCTACCCTTACTTAAAGATAGACAAAACAAAAAACCCACCCCCATCAACAAAGTTACACTCCACCACCAACTAAGTCGACAAAACAATCCTCCCCAGTCACAAGGTCAACAAACCAAAACAACCCCCCCTCCACTCACAAGGTTGGCAAAACGAAAATCCCTACCCCCATGAAAAAAATGATACTCCACCACCAACTAAGTCGACAAAGCAAGCCCTCCCCCAGTCTCAAGGTTGCTAAAACACCCCACCCCCGCCAGGAAAGCGAAGCCTCCCACACACCTCTTTGACAAAATGAAGCTGTTATTACAATTTACATTTTCATGTCCAAAAAGGACGTTTGGAAATGTGGACTAATTTCACCTCATCCTAAAGGAACGATACGCCCCAAAAACACGCTAACACGGCTGACTGACCACAAGCTAGCATATTAGCACTGGAGCAACTCTTTCCAAGCCTGTCTAGAGTTTATTTACGATATACTCTGAACGTGTTCCCATGGTTACAGCTCTCCTCCACTGACTGTATCATTATGATGATTGTCATTAACTCTTTTTATGTGCAGTTCACAATCCCAGTCCTGGCAATGGCTCCCATATCTGGGTCCCGAGGACTGAGATTGAGAAACATTACTCTAGTCGATGCTGCTGCTGCACAGCTGGCATTGCTCTGCAGCCCAAAGAGCTATTTTATATCTTTCACCTTGGAAAGTGTTCAGAGTTATATTTATGACAGAAACTCGAGGAAATGCCTCAGAATTGTTGATATAGCTGATAAATTGTGGAGTGTACTGCAGTGGGCCGCAGTGACCTGAGGCTTTTGGCTGTGACCTAGAGCCTGCCATCGGTCACAAGACCACTTCTGTTGGAAGTCTGTGACGTTCTTATTTATTTCAGTGTGTTGCAAAGTGACAGACCACAACTATTAAACAAAAATGCCGGCTGGGTAAGTACAGGACAATACAGCTGCTTAATCTCCCCCAATGTCCAGTAAAATATATCTAAGTTGTTTGATTTATAGATGACCTGCGTAACTCAGAAAGAAAAGATGTTAAGACTTTATTTTCCTTTTTTTGGGTTCATTTTTGAGAGGTTCTATAAGAGTATTATACAATGTGTATCAGGCTGTGAGTGTGTCAGTACTGATATCCTTTACCAAAATATATTTAATGACACCTTTGTTTATTACTGTTAAAGGGGAAAATCCACTGGTTTTCCAAATTCGCTGCATCTTTGCGTCGTTAAGAAGTGAACAAAGTCCGAACTGTTCTCAGTGGTGGTGAATGGAACCAGACGTCTGGCTTTAAAAGCTCCCTCACAGAAAGTTATTCCATCAAATGGTTATGTTTACACGTCATCATGCCTGATATATTGTTTTACCAGAGTTTTGAGAAGCTTAAACTAAATCCATTCACGGTGAAGGAATATACCATAAGGGAAAATAGTCCCTAAAGTGATTTAGTTCAGATTCACTATTTTACCATCATCAGCATTTCACATGAACACTCAGAATACACGAGGAGGTTCACTGGGGGGTCGACAGTAAATAAGATGCTGTATTTGTGTTGGAGACGTCTGGTTCCATTCACCTCCACTGTAAGGAAATCTGTTTCTCTGCAGTGAACCATTTCACACCAGCCCACTCTGAATGACTTTGTTCATATCTCAACCACTGAATTATGGGGGAATTTCAGAAAATCAGTAGAATTCCCCTTTAACAAATGTGTGCTTGGCTGTGGAAGTGGTCCCAAAGCACCTGCCATGTTTCCCTATAAATGTGAACAGTCATACTAGTGCTGCATCAACGCCGCAAGGTTTGTTTTCCTTCAGAAAGCTGCTGAATGGACATTTTTGTATGGGTTTGTATGTACCAATTATTCAGCTCAGCATCAGAGTGCTGATCCAGGACCATGTCCCAGTCAGTGAGTGCAGGACTGACCCTAGATCTTCACTCCTGTTCTGAGTTATCAGTAACCCAATGGGCCATTGGTGGGCATTCACGAAGCATCCGGATGTACGGTCGGATTTGGGATCCTGGAGCTCCTACTTTCTGAGGTCCTTCATGAGTCCAGGCGCGTCCCTACATCGCCCCGATCCATATGTTCTCATGCTATGATTCTCGTGCCTTGTATAACTGCTGTAAATGGTGAATGTTGTACAGTTCTGGCGGGGCTGAGTCATCCGAACAAGATTTCAGTTACGACAGCGCACCCAGGAGTGGGAGGCAGGAGCCTTTTCTAGTCCAGGCCAGCTTTGTGGTAGACTGTATCTAAACTCCTGGACGTTTTGGATGTTTTCTGTACAGTAGACTTGCTGATGTATATGCAGTCTTTTGGAAATAAATGTACAGTTGAACACCAGTGACTGTGTTTGTGTGTGTGTGTGTGTGTGTGAGTGTGTGACCCTGATTTTGCTGTTCTCACTCATTATTCAAACGTGTATAGAGTTGATGATGTGAGACATTCAAAGAGACACTGAACAGGAGATATAAGGGCTAAAAAATCGAATGTATTTGAAATGCAGGAAAAGGGGCCTTAGGGTTAAAAGACAATATTAGGTCACTCTGGGGCTCAGAACTGTATAAACTTTTACTCTTGACACATAAAGCTGATAATGGTTTAGCGAAACACTCCAAGAGAAGTGTTTAAGTGTTTCAAAAGAAGCAAGAGAAGCGATTCAGCATGTGTATATATATATACTACAGACCAGACGTTTGAACCCACACTCAGATTTATTAAAACATAAACAGCACAATGCTTTTTCAAAATTTTATTACAAGCAAAGTTTTAGTACAAACAAATGTAACTGACTGGTTTTCAATATTTTATCGTCTGTAGAAACCCATTATTTAGCCACAAAGACTCAAACTACTGGTTTTGAAGAGACTCATCAGGTCTGTCTTTAGCGACTGACATTCACTTTGTGTTGATCATGAAAAAAGTATCACTCAGTTCTTCAACGTCACACAGTTCCTTCTGGTTTACGGATCACTGGACTAAATTTCATTCTTCATCAGGAGAGTGATGTCTTGTCCTCCGCAGTCTCCAGATCTTTCTCCCACTGAGCTGCAGGACGAGCTGGAGACCCACAAGTTCCAAATGAGCTCCAGAAAATGGGACAATTGCTGGAAAGGATGTGGCGAATCTGTGCTGGTGTGATAAAGGGGGGGGGGGGTATTTTGATGAAACTCATACATAAACTTCCACATCCATCAAACTGCACTTACAGTATATATATTTACACTTCAAAACCAGTCAGTTCGTTCATTTATTTATTTTTTAAATCTGAGGGTGGGCCCAGCAGAACTACCTCCAGATCAACACTGGAAAAACCAAGGAGTTGGTGGTAGACTTCCGCAGGCACAAACATCCTCCACTGCAACCACTGAACATCCAGGGTCTGGACATCGAGGCTGTGGAGAGCTACAAGTACCTTGGTGTTCATCTGAACAATAAACTGGACTGGACTCACAATACA
>JBBPCZ010000042.1:2337192-2361150 GCA_037974445.1 Brycinus macrolepidotus | reverse complement strand
ACACACACACACACACACACACACACACACATATATATATATATATATATATATATATATATATATATATATATATACATATTTATATGTACACACTTGTGTGCCCTTCACTTAACTGTTACTTAACTTTGATGAGAAGAAGTGATGGAGTGTTTTTCTGAGGAAAGAAATCTACTTTTCCCCCCTCAAAGCTATATTTGCGTTTATTCTCGTTTAAAATTCCAATTTGAGCCACTTTCGTGAGAGTTTCCGTCGTGTTTTGCTCACTTTGGAGCCTCTTGTTGCCTGAAAAGTGGAGTGCTGCTCTGAGAGAGATGCTTAGAGGCTGCACTGCAGTTTCTCTGAGGTGGAAACATGATGTTCTTTGACGTTTCTGGACCAGAGACCTGTTTTTTGTGTTTTGTCTTTGTTTTGTTCTTTCTTTCTTTATGTCTGTCTGTCTGTCTTTCTATCTATCTGTCTATTTACTTAAAATTGTTTGTAGGAGCTACTTTTAACTTACATTTCACAATTTGCTTACCTCTGAGGACAGCTTAGAGGTTAATCTGTTATTATTATTACTATTATTATTGTTGTTGTTTCTTAAATTTATTTCTCTTTAACTTAGAATTGGTTTTAGGAGCTACTTTTCACTTTTTGAGCCATCGTTTACTCACCTCTGAGGACAGCTTAGAGGTTAATCTGTTATTTTGTTGATTGATTGATTGATTGATTGATTTACTTATTTACTTACTTACTTACCTAAAATTGTTTTAGGAGCTACTGTTAACTTACGTTTATAGTCATTATTTTCGGGCTCCTCTACTCTCCTCTGAGGACAGCTTGGAGGTTGATCATCTTTTTTTTGTTTGTGTTTTTCTTCCATGAGCTCTGAATGGCCTGTAAAAGTGGTGGAATATGTCTGGATTTGAGGGGATAAATCAGCAGTGATGAATGAGAAAGGCAGTGAATGACGTCACCCTGGCAGGGTGGTACAAGTGAGAGTGTGAGAAAGTGAAGGAGAGGGAAAGTCGTTTAAAACAAAGGACTCGATTGAGGGGGGTTTGACCTTTTGTTCCTTCACCCCTTGTCCGCCTGTTGGATTCCCTTGTCTTTTTTTAAAAAAGAAGTCCTGAAGCTGCTGCGAACCCTTATTCGTGAGGTTTACTGTTCTGTGGCGGGACGCTGGCCTGCTGCCTGTCTTTCTTTCTTTCTGGCTTTTGACCTCTACAGCTGGGCTGGAATCCCTTTCATGGTGGCCAAGGGGTTAAATATGTCTGAACTCAGAGGGTCCCAGACGTCCCACAGGCGCTATTCTTATGTTTGAGTCCTGCTTCTGGGCTCCTTTGGCCATTCTCTGGATGTTCAGTGGTCATACATGTGATTGAGAGAAGGTCTGGAAAGCCTCACAATGAAAACTTTGGCCTCTGCTAAATTAGAGGAGAGCTCAGTCCAGAATGGTCACCTTGCAAACAGTGAATGAAGTTTAATTGAGGCTGTCTTGTCCCTGACATTCAATTAACGCTGGTCTTGTATGTTTTATTGCAACCTTCTTGCAGATGTTCTTTTCTTAATTCAGTGCAAACACCATTAATGATGTGTATGAAGAACCGATACTAAAGTAGTGCTGGTTCCTAACTGGTCAGTACTGAAATCTGGAGAATCTCCTGGACAAACGGTTCTGCTATCAGTGTTTGTGCAGCATTAATGTATTCTAACACAGCTTTCAAACAGTCGATGCTGGGTTTGTCGAGTAGATCGTTTGTAATGATGTTCCTACCTCATTATATATGCAGGAGACTCAGGATACAGTTCCTTATTTCTCCAAAAAAATCATGATTGAAGAACTTGTTCCATCTTTTCATGTGACGCCTTGATTTTTTGCGCCAGATTATGGAGAGTAGCAGAGTATCGATAAGTATCGGTATCAAGAAGTATCAGTATCGATATCGTATCGGTACAGTGATCATCGTACCGTCGCTGAATATTGTTACATTACAGTTTCCGGCTGTTGCCTTCGTTGGTGAGTTCAAGTCCTTTTCAGTGAAGCCTTTCCTTCAGTAATGGAGCATGAGAGCGACAAGAATTCACAGCAGATTCTTCAGGAATGCTTTCAAGTAATCCAAGATTTTAGATTCCTGCTCTAACGTCGACTCACAGTCAGGCACCCTCGCTCTGAAAGTCTCTGGTTTGCATTTCTCTGGGCTTGTGTAACTGCGTTCCAGCCGAGGAGAGCCCACCACACAGTCAGAGATGGAAACTGTGGCTAATTCTTCGGGGGGTCCTTGAGCTTCCAGTCTGTCTGCCACATTTACATTTGGAGAGCAAGAACCTCAGACAGTCCCGACACATTTCAAGCGCCCCCTTTATGATTATCTGGTTCTGACATATTGTGTCCGTGTGCATGTGTCTCTGGGTTTCTGCTTTTATCTTGATGCGCAAATCTCAAGGGAGCCTTTGAAGATGCTCTTCACTTTGACACGAGCCGTATACATGCCATACAGGGGCAGGGGAGAGGAAAGAGAAGCCTTTGAAGGTGTTTCTTACCTTCTCTGTCATTCTTGCATTTGCTTTTTTCTGTGAATTCTGTAGATGAGCACTTCCTGTGGTGCCTCAGGTGATGCTGCCATTTATAACTAATGTAGCTAACTACTAATTTTGGTTATTTGTTCATTTCTACCCAACTTGATTACCATAACCATGCCTTCCAGATGTCTTAAATGGTATTGTTTATTGCCTAAACAGCAAAATAATATAAAAATCCCACCCAACAAATGTTTTGTTTCATTTCGTCCAGCGCTAAACAGTAACCCTCCAACTCCCCCGTTGACAAAACAATTGATGTTGGGAACCTCTGACTGACACTTTGCAGGAGTATGTTGTTGAAGCCCATTCCCGAGAAACAACTAGTCCCATCCCAGCCCAGCTGATAAATTTAAAAACCTACATTTATAGGTAGAACCTGACCTGAACCTGAACTGGCTTTCAAGGTGTTTCTTCACGTCTCTGTTATTCTTGCATATTGGTTACTTGTTTATATCTACCCAACTTAATTATCAAAACCATGCTTTCCAGATGTTTTACATTTGTCTCCCCCAAACAGCAACCCTTCAAGCCCCCTTTGACAAAATTCACAGCCTTGAGAAACGACTCGTCCCATCCCAGCCCAACTGGTGCTGCCAAATTTAAAAACCTACATTTATAGGTAGAACCTGGCCAGAACCTGAACCAGCTTCAAGCACCAACACAGCTGGATCATCACTTACACATTTTTCCAGCTTTACTGAGTTACTAAGAGCTAGAGCTGAAGGACTGAAAGTGCCCTGTTGGAAAAAATGGTGTTTTACACATCTGTATTCCCACTGTGAACATTATATATCTATTTTATACAGATTTTATTCTACTGGTTTTGCTGCTTCTACTTTCTTTTCTTGTACTGTCCACTTTACTGTTGTAACAAAGCAAACAATGCAACAATGCAAAAACACACTGTGTTTATTATCAGTTTATCATTAGTTTATGATCTCTCAGCTGGTGGCCTAGTGGTTAGGGAGTTGCCCCTGCGATCAGAAGGTTGTGGGGTTCGAATCCCAGGACTGCCAGTGGCACCACTGAGGTAACCTTGAGCAAGGTACCGTCCCCACACACTGCTCCCCGGGCGCTGTGTTCCTGGCTGCCCACTGCTTCACTTGGTGAATGGGTTAAATACAGAGAAAGAATTTCATGCTGTTCACTCTGTGTGCTGTGGTGTGTTTACATGTGACAAATGGTCACTTCACTTTACAGGGGGTCCTCGGGTTACCACACAGTTCCATTCCTACAACAGTGACATAACCTGAATTTTGGTGTTGGTCGAAACACACCCTAGCCTAAGTCACTTACCTATCCTAACACAGTTGTAAAATCATACTCTAGAACATAAAAACACAGGACATAAATACGCCGCGTTACTGCGTATTTTTCCGCTGCGCGCAACCAAACTAGTTCGCCCACGTAGTCCGTAAGTACGACGCTAACGGTGTAAGCCGAAACACTCACGTCTCAAGTTTTTATGGGGTGAGCGTCGTAAACTCGAAACATTGTATGTCGAGACTGTCGTAACCCAAGGACCCCCTGTACTTTACTTTGACCGAGGACAGCTTCCATTGCTGTTAGCCTCGCTACGCTAAGGCTCCTCTTGCTCCTGCTGCTTGCAAAAAGGCTTAACACACTTGAGGAGAATTAAACAAGCAGGGGTGGAAAGACTGCTGTGACTTTTCCAAAAATCCAACACACCCCTCTCTCACCATTCATCGGCCACATTCACTCCTCAAACTCTGTACCCAACACAATGAACGCTGCTAGAGAGACAGAGAGAGAGTGAGAGTGCTCGAAATCTACTGCAGAAAAATATTCAATCAGAAAACAAACCCAAACGTGATATTTCGTCCGGTAGCAGACCTCTAGATCAGAGTGTCTTCTGGTGGTTATTACAGCGCCTCACTACTCCTCACTGAGACCTTCTTCTCATCAGGGCTGGGTGGGAGGCTGTTCTTCATCTGCTGTGTAAATGATAGGACCACAGAGGAGCACGTCATAAAACAAAAATGTACTTTCATAACACAGGCAGCAGAAGTCATACACATGTCATGAATTAAGCCCCCCACACCATTGGGTACACACCTCTCCATCCCTGTTGTTACATTTTTAGGGCGTGTCGTGGACAGAATGGGCCAAAATGGGTCGTTTCTGCAGCATAGCTTCCATTCATGGACTATACACCAAACTTTATTTCTTAAAAATGTGTGGAAAATTCAGTTTTCCATGATGTGGGCTCTTCACAGACAGTACATTTTCTGATATTTAAGTCATCCAACTGGCTATCATGGTAGATGAAACCATCAGTTGAATGTAATGTACTAATGTAATGATGTAATTAAATTTAAGTGATTATCATGGGCAGCTGGTGGTCTAGTGGTTAGGGAGTTGCCCCTGTGATCAGAAGGTTGTGGGTTTGAATCCCAGGACTACTAGTGGCACCTCTGAGGTACCCTTGAGCAAGGTACCATCCCCAAGGTGAATGGGTTAAATGCAGAGAAAGAATTTCGTGCTGTTCACACTGTGTGCAGTGGTGTGTTCACGTATGACAAATGGACACTTTACACTTTAATGTAAATGGGATGCACAGCAAAACAACAACACCAGCCATAGTCTTCTAAGGCTTAATGTCATGTCTGTTTGGGGTGGACTGGTGCTATAGAAGCACGGTCAGGCTAACGCTCTGTCCTTTGTTCGTTTGTTGGTCTTAAAGGTATTGGACACACATCGTGATGTCGGGCCCTTGGTCTCTCCTGTCCTGTCTGGCTGTATTATCATGCGTCTGGAGTCTGTGCCGGGGTCAGTTCGAGTACCTGGGCTACCCTCAGGGTTATCCTGAACCTGTGGAGGAACAGTACACTTCGCCACAGATTCCCGCCAGCATACCCAAGATCCAGCTGCGCCTGGCTGGGGAGAAACGCAAGCACAACGAGGGTCGGCTGGAGGTCTTCTATGAAGGGGAGTGGGGGACCGTGTGCGATGACGATTTCAACATCCACGCCGCCCAAGTAGTGTGCAGGGAGCTCGGCTACTTCGAGGCCGTTTCCTGGTTCCCTTCAGCCAAGTACGGCAAAGGAGAAGGTGAGCTGCACACTAAGCACTGATGCAAGTGTCGCTGACCTTGCTATAATTTAATTAAAGTCAATTCTTTTGGCAAGAGAATTATTTTTACAAAACACTCTGAATATTCAAATGTGACTGAAGTACCTGTAGTGGAACATCGACAGTAACTGATCTTGCACTCCCCATTCCCCATATTATTAAAAAATGACTGCTCCTTACTCGTTATGAAAAAAGAGGATGTTAAAGTAGGTACAAAATGTCCATGGAAACCAGGCTGCAAAAACAGCCTGCGCTGTATTCACTGTTTTTGTGATGTTGCGAAAACCAACTCATGCACTTCTATTCAGGCTAATGCAAGTTTAATGCAAATTATAGAATGTTTCAGCCCAGACTATATAATGGGATATAGAAGGGTTGAAAAATGGTAGTGTAAAAAAAAACTATGCCTGTTTTTGGCACATGCGACAGGACAAATTCCATAAGTGGTCCGCAGGGACAAAATAAAATAAAGGAAAACGTAAAATATGTTCCCTTTAAACTGAAGCATTCATTTTTCTTGACGCTCTTGTACAAAACAAATTTACACTACGGTTATGTTTTTCTGGTCATTTTTTTCCAGCATTGTAGAAGCGTGTGTCATATTTCATTGGTTTATTGGTTCAAAAACATTTTAGAGTTGAGAAATCCAGAGGTCTGGACTTTTTAATGGGAATTCAGTGTTCCACACTTCTCCGACAGCTGGCTTCCACATGTTTTTCAGGCCGCATCTGGTTTGATAATGTCCACTGCACGGGAAAGGAGAAGACCCTGGCACAGTGTGAGTCCAATGGCATCGGCGTCTCTGACTGCAAGCACTCTGAGGATGTAGGGGTGGTCTGCAGTGATAAAAGGATCCCAGGATTCAGGTTCCTGAGCCCCCTCGCCAACAACATTGATGTGAGTGCACACGACACAGCCATTTTCTCATTTCTGTAAAAGGTAAAGTCGAGTCGTTGTTGCTTTGAACAGGCAGCTTGGTGTAATTATTGCCAGGGAACATCTGGTGTCACTCTTCAGGCACACAGTTTGTTTTATCCGTGCATGGTCCTGCATATAACCACCTCTCTTGTTAAGGAAGGAGCTTAAACACACAAAGCCTATTCGCTACCCTGGGACACATGATCATGCATGTAGCAGTCCTGCTCCAAAGCAAACTATCTAATTTGTGGAACATGGTGACAAGAATATGGGCAGCTGCCAGTGGAACCAGCTTTCTTGAGGTTATTGATGGTGTATTGGCCAGTGGCCGCAGAACGAATCTTAAAGTTCAACCCAAGCTACTGTGGAGTTTGCCAATGTCAAAAAGTTACTGGCTTGGTCACCCAACCTCAACCCAATAGAACATAAATTTCAGTCAGTAAAGACAAGAATAATTCTAAAAAAGCCACCAAAACAGGAACATCACCAGAAAAACTACTCATGCAGCATCTGGTGATGACTATCAAATACATATACAAACCGTTATTGATTGTAAAGGCACTGTGTCATGGTGGAGCTTGGAAAATTGGCGGTGTTTACCCTCAAGGCCATTTCAGACAGAGGAATATCGTCCAGCATCATACAGAGAGAGCGTTCAAGTCCCAAAAATCACTGCACTGATATGACTTGGATGGTCTGAAGACTGAGATTTTAGCCAAAAATTTGTGCATATCGGGAAAAAAGCTAAATGCTTGGAAGCATATGATGGTCTACCAGCCGCATCCTAATGTCTGCATCTCATCCCTGCTGGGCGCCATGTGAGACTGACCAGGCGAATCGCCCGGCCTATTTAATGGTAGGGGAAACACTGGATAGCGATAAAGGTTGTCGTATTGCCCAGCCATAACCAATTACTTACAGACTGCACTGTATTTACCCTGCAATTATGAACTTAGTGGGAGAGATGTACTGCACATGGCTCCAGATTTGTCTCATGGTGGTCTCCCAGTGGTCAGTGACCTCAGCTGTAGGCCAAGAAGTTAAGTGCTTGATCCAAATTGAAGGGCTCTGTTATTTCCATTGTTTTTCAAGGGTTATTCAGTGCTGGAATCCAATGAGCTGGATAATATACTAAAATGTATGCGATGGCTTGCCCTCAGGAGGCTGTTAGCAGCTACAATCTGAATGCCATGCTGCTCTATAAACTTTATAGGAGTAATTTTTCAGTCTGAAAAAGCTACCAGAAGTACAAAGGTGTAGAAGCTTGCGCACGCCAAGTTGCGTGATGGCGTGCTAATTAGGGTTCAGTTGCATCAGTTCATTATCACTGATTTAAAGGATTTAGTAGAGAAATGATACAAATATGCTGAGCAGAGAGAACCTTTTTTTAAGAAGAGTTAAGTAAAAGATACGTGTTTAAGCACGTTGGCCTTCAGACATCTAGACATCTGGAGTCGGGTTCTTTTCTCAGCTGTCTCCAGCTGGGCCACAGAGGGCGAAAAAGCACGAGTCAGCTTTTCCGTCTGGTGATAGGCTGCACGAGCCCCATGTAAAGGCAGTTAAAAGGCAGCGAGGTTAGCCGTAATGCAGGAGAAATGTTCTCAAGTTAATGCACAGCAGACACACGGCTGTTTGGGGAAGACTGAGGTGAAGGTGGGAATGGTAACTGTAATCACAGTCTCATGTCTCATGTGAGGCCATCAGTAAAACAGATAGTTTTGGTTCTAAAATCCGATTAAGTCTGAAGTCAAAACATACTATTAAAGGGACGGTATCCCACAGGTTTCATGTATGTTCTCCCTGAGGTCTGTTTAAGGTGTTTGTGTAGGTTTAAGTACCAAAAACAGAGGTTTTGCCATTTTCCAACTTCCCTCACCCCCTAAAATTAACCTGGCTTCTGTCATTGTGCCTTCAAAGCTGCATTTAGACTATTTAATTAAAACTTATTTAGGTCACAGCTTAAAACAGACACACGTAGCTGACCCCTGTTCTGATTGGCTGCCTTGAATTGTGCCTCGTTTGAAAAGCAGCCCAAGCTGAAATGCTCATTGTAGCTTCAGTGAGAACAAGTATGCTAAATGTATGCTGAATGAGTGGATATATGTAAACGAAGTAGTTTTTGTGACATCACAAAAGCAGTGACTTCAAAACTAGCTGGTTTTGCAGCTTAGTTTAAGGACTGGAGAGTGAATGAGACATTTTTAGCATTACCAATGTTTAAAACTACCTCAAAATCCTATGATAAGCAGGGTAAAGTTGCCTTTTTGTGATATGGGCCGTGAAAAGCTGTAGTCTTGGTGGAAGAATTGTTTACTGTGATTATTATTAATGATTCAGTTGGATATATAACAGTTATGACTCTGTGAATGTCTCTCAAATGGACATTTCACAACAAACCACTCTGAATGACTGAATGACAAATATGTGTTTTTCAGTTCCATCAATGCAGTAAAAATATTCCACTGTCCATATGTTAGATCTGTGTTGTGTTACTTATGACTTAAAAATGACTTAACCATGTATGTTCTTAGTTCCAAGAAATCATTAGACCTTCTCTGAAGCCTAGAAGGTCCTGAGGGATCCCCTCTGTTAGTTTATTACATTAGCCCTACATAAAGCTTGGGTACAAAGAACACAATTAACTGTTTTTTCGTTTAGTTTTAACCAGTTTAGGAACACTGTGTTGGTTTTGGAGCACAAGAAACATTGGCTCTGCTCTGAACAAACTACAGATTTTTATTCCATTTAGTCACACGTGTGTCTGTCGATGTTGACTCGAGACATTTATTGCATATTTACTCTGTCCAGTGCAGCTTTCTGCAATAGTGATGAACAAGTTGGACGCGTTTGGAGACCTGGGATTGGGCAAACGTTGTGCTCCCTGTTGGCTAACCGCTAAAACATCTCTCCATCAATGGCACGCTTCATGATCTCACTCTGCCTGCAAATGTGCCTTAGAGGCTGGTGTTTAAGCATTTCAACATCAGTCATTTTTCTTCACCCGCCACAGGGAATTTGCCTATTTCAGGGAGCCATCCATTATAGTTAGGATCTTCAGTAGACATGCAGGATATGGTGGAATACATGGACATACATGCACTTTTCCATATATTGGAAGCTTGGGGCAGCTGGAGGCCTAGTGGTTAGGGAGTTGCCACTGCGATCAGATGGTTGTGAGTTCGAATCCCAGGACTGCTAGTGGCACCACTGAGGTGCCCTTGAGCAAGGTACCGTCCCCACACGCTGCTTCCCGGGCGCCCCTCGTTGGTGGCAGCCCCCTACTTCATTTGGTGAATGGGTTAAATGCAGAGAAAGAATTTCACACTGTTCACACTGTGTGCTGCGCTATGGTGTGTTCATGCATGACAGTAAGAGGCCAGTTTACTTTACTTAAAGGTCCTTTATAAAATGTTCTATCCTGCAAGCTAACTCAGTGACATGTTGCTAACATTACTGGTGAGTTCTGCTAGTGGATGAGGAGGGCAGCCTCCTACCATTACTTACTGCTGCCATTAACTAATATCCTGAGGGTTATAAAAAATGATCGTTTTAATTTGTTACACTCTTACCCTCGACATGACTCATTAAAACTGTACTTGAGGGCTACAATTGTGGCATCTTTAGCAGCATATGGTTTGTGCAGCAGAGCTTCATCCTGACTATTAATACACTGATTCAGCCGACTGCATAAATTTTGAACCGTAGTAACAAAATGAAATTATGGTTATAAAATGTAAATATAATTCTTGAAGGCTGATTCTTAGGACAAGCATTCAACAACAAAAATAACAGTAAATTGCTATTTGGGCTGGCCCTAATTTATAGTGCTTCTAGCACAAATAGCTGTAGAATGCAGTGCTAGTTTTTACTTTAGCCGTTAGTTACTGACTCTGTCTAAGTTAGAAATAGTCGGAGGGAGGTGAATGCATGCACCACAGTCTCTAAAAGCTTGCTCCACACTCAGAGATGTGTTATGCAATGTTCTGATTACAGGCAAAGGCAGTTTATTCCTGGCCTGCACACAAGAAGAGCCGCACACTGTATAGAGTTTATTTCCTTCCTGGCTCTAATTCACTGTGTGCTCACAGTGTTTGCACACACCAGGATTCAACGTTAGGACTGCACACACTGCATCATAACACAGTCCGTAGGTATCTTCACAAAGGTTTGTGTCACTGGAGGAGAAACATTTCACAGCTCGCAGAAGCCGTTAGCCCCATTATGGGAAATGTTTCTTTAAAGCAAATCCCTGCCGCCGAGCGCTTCAGTGGGAGTATGGCTAAGGATAAATCCTGCTGTTCAGTTCCCAGCGCGCTACACCGGTGACTCACATGTTCCCACACTCCCTCAGCTCAAGCCTCCAAGCCAGAGATGTGTTTATCAAGGATCTCAGGAGCAGGACGACTGTTCCAGTATCAGTTTTTCACCACTAAATCACTACTTAAACAGGGGGCGATCCTGGGACACTTTATAAAAATGTGGGCCCTGGAGCTAAGCTAGGCATTTGCAGCTGCATTCATCTGGAACAGAATTTATCATTTCTGCAGGCCTCCTAGTAGCAACTCTGCTGGTGGAGTGGAAATGGACTCTCTGGATATTTTTATACACGTGTTATTTTGCATATGTAAGTAAAAATCCAAGGCTGAACTGAGAAAAATATTTTGTAGAAAAACTTACCTTAAAAAAGAGCATTTCTTTACAGTGGTGGTGAAGGGAAATGGAAGTCTCCAACACAAATGCATCCATTTCATTTCCTCTTCAAACCCACTAGTGAAGCTCCATATGTCTTCTAAGTGTTTATGAGGAGTGTTAATGATTGTCAAATCGCAGAAAAACTTAACTAAATCAGTTTAGTTTGGGGACTATTTTGCCTCATGATGCCCTGCATGTGTCCCTCCACCATGAATGGGTTTAGTTTTGGGATCAAATTCTTCTCAAAACTCTGGTAAAACAACATCTCAGGCATGAGGTAGTTCAGTTTTAACCATTTCATGGAACAATGTTATGTGAGGGAGCTTTTAGAGGCCAACGTCTGATTCCATTCACCACCACAGTGAACAGTTCTGACTCAGTAAACTGCCTCCAGAATGGAGCGTTTCACACCAAACCTACTCTGGATTGCCACTTAATTTTGAAAGACAGGGGAGTTCCCCCTTTTAAATTTCCATTCATTGCGCCATTTAATCGTTTTTGTACTAGAAACACCATTACTTATGAAGTGTGCTGCTCTGACCTTTTCTGAGTCGAACATTATTTTTCAGCTTTTCCTTTGTATGGAGTTCAAAGTTCAGAATTGCAGTCTTTAGCCATCTGCCACTAAGCCATCTGCCACTAAGTAATCTTGGGGTTATCTACAGTAACTGGGCGTATGTCATTTTGTCCTCTGTTCTTTAGGTACTATTACATCACTTTCTCTCTATGAAACAGCCTGCCTTCAGGGACTGCATGTCCCGACCAATGAACGAACTGCTTGGCTTAAAGAAGTCTAGCCAACAGTCCGAAAACTGTAGCATGAAACCACAACCGTCCTGCTGCAGGCCTCTTTCTGTTAGCCCTGCTTTCTCTCACTTCAGCTCTTCCGCCCTACATGACGTTCCTCCTGGTTTTTCCTGAACTTGCCCCTCGGTTCTTTCTACTCAGCAGGACCAGTGCAGTTTGTCTCTTTTGCTATAACCTTGATTAGGACTTGGAAGACCATCTTTGCGCTAGTTAACTCAGCCCCTTTGGTTTCAAAAGACTTTTTTATTTGCGTTACATTGCTCAGTTCCACAGCTGCCCATTAAAGGGGAGTGATAATTGTCAATTAGCCTGCGGCTCAAGCCCGAACAGCATCGCGTGAGCCATTAGCACGTGCAGCGTGCCACCGCCTGCACAAATAAGCCTGTTTATTTGAAGTGGAACGAAGGAGAGCTTTGCTGAGGAGGGCGTTCAGCTGGAGAAACGCTAGCAAAACACACGGCACCCCAAATTAGATAGCATAGTGGAGGTGAAAGCTAGCCAGATGTGATTAGAGCCCCTCTCTGGGAGTCTCGGTGCCTCAGGAAGGTTGGGATGGTGCTGTAACCAGAAACTCATGTGAAGAGGGGTCAACCGTTGTTGGGCACAAGTGGTCTAAGGTCATTTTGGTGCATTGCCTACGGATTCCTTAAAAAACAACGGGAGAGTGAGCTAGCGAGCTTAGCTTTGTGTGTGTGTTTGCTCAACCCAATTTCACCAATTCCCTCACTGTCACTCATGAGGCCTCTATTGCTTCCACATGTTGGGAGTTTAGCTGAGGCGAGATTTACTAGCAGAGAATCTCAAGAGGTTTCATCCGCGAGGACAAAAAAGATCATGTTTTCATCCGTAACATTACGGAGACACACACTGCTCCATCTGTTTGGCTCACGAAGCTAAGAGGGCTCCTGCAGGGCTGCGCAATGTGGACAAAAGACAAAAGAACGCTGCCATTGTTGTTACTAGAAATTGGCAGGTGATGGTTTCGGGACTTTAATCAGCAGTAAAGGATGGATCTGAAAAAAGAACTCCAGATGTTCCGATCCTGTAGCAAATATAGGCTGACATGATACACACTCACAGGGCGTGATGTCATCTTAAAGAAATACTTCAGTGAAATTTTTAATTTAAACATAATTCTCCACCGAGCCCAGATGTAGTCGATCAGCCGAGACATGTTGAAAGTCCAGATGTTGCTTCATTACTTTAGAACTGGAGCTGCGAGGCTAACATTGCTAACACTAGAAGTCAGCAATCACCCAAATGTTTTATGTAAACACGTCTACCAAACTTCTCTCAACCCGCTCAAACCACATTCAGTTCTTCATTAAGACTTGTGGATATGGATTCAGGACACTGCAAGCGGTAAAAACTATATATCATACTGTGTCCTAAACCATATCCACAAATCTGCTCCACCTTAATGAAGAGCTGGAAGTGGTTTGAGCAGGTTTAGAAGAGTTTTGGGGACATTTTTTATGGCAAAGATTTGAGTGACTATTGACTTCTAGTGTTTGTTAGCAACATTAGCCCTGTTCCTCTGGTTCTAAACTATAGAAGCCAAATTTGTGTAGGTGGATCTTCTGCATTTGGGGTGAGTGGAAAATTGTGTACATTTGATTCACTGACAAACTATTCCTTTAAAGGCACATTCCAGCCTACTTATCTTTTAATCCATCAATGTTCTCTCACTACAGTATCCAGTATGAATAGCTCAAATATGTCATTGTTTCCCAATACAGCCATTGGCAACTCACTTCCCCCTCAATTCATTAAACAATGAGGCTGATAAATACAGAGGAAACATTTAGCTTACTAGCAGAAACCTGCATTAACCAGATAGGGAGGTTTTTCTAGTCTTTCAACTGGGAAAATTTCACTTTACACACTTATGTGGCACCTCTGGAGCAAGTCCGCATGGTTATAACACATGTAGGAACAGACAGAGTGCCCCTTTGAGCAGTTTAATAAAAAATATCTCAGAGCATTCTAGGCCTCCTAGACCATAAGTTCTGCTGATGCCAAATCTCAATCATGTTTAACAGATATATTGTGATATATTAGTCTTGTGTGATTTTAAGAACTTAATTCAGCCGTCAAGATATGATGCTCAACATGCCCTTCACCTCATTAAAGCCTTCAGGCAGACACATGCCAGATGTATGGGCAGTCATCCGGGGAATGTGGAGTCTGGAATTTGCAGTGATATTTCATATTCCAATAGACATCAGTGCAAAGTATTTCAGACTAGAACCGCCACTATCAGTCATATAACTGAATAATCCATAACAAATCAAAAACACACTGGGCAGAACCTTTCAAAGCTTCAGACTACTGTTCTGGAAAAGATCTGACTTTGTGTGACTAATAAGCATGCATCACAGAGCTCCTGCTGGTGTGGGTTTCCTCCCTTTCAGTCATGCTCACTTTTAACAGCGCCTCCTTGTGGAGAAGCGGATAAACACAGCTTTATAATGAGCTGCAGATTTGCTGTTTATCACTCAGAGGACAGACTTGCCGAGATTCAGCAGGAGTGTAAATTTTAAGAGACTACTTGTGACCCTGTTTCAGATGATATATAAAATGTACAGCAACTGCAGCAAAATGAATAAAGAAATAAAACGTACAGCATCTATCACTCTCTTACTGTCCCTCTATTTCTCTCTGTCTCTATGTCTCTCTCTCTGTTTCTTTCTCTTCCTTTCTCGTTGTCTGTTTCTTTATCTCTGTCTCTCTCCCTCTCCTTCTCTCTCTCTTTCTTTTTTCTCTCTCCTCTGTTTCTCTTGATCCCCTTTCTCTCTCTCTTTTCCTATCTCCTTTCTCTCTTTTCCTCACTTTCTTTCTTTCCCTTTCTCTCCGACTCCTTCTTTGCCTCTTTCTTTCTTTCTGCGATCTTTCTCTCTCTCTTTCACTGTCTGCCTTTTTTTCTTCTCTCATTCACACGTTCTCTCTTTCTTTCTTTCTTTCTCTCCCTTTCTGGCTCTCTTTTTGCCTCCGTCTTGCTTTCTTTCTCTCTCACTTCCACTCTCTCTCTCTCCCTTTCTCTCTGTCTCTCTCTGTTTTTTTCTCCCTCTCTCTTTCTGTTTGGCTCTCTCTTTGCCTCTCTCTCGCTTTCTTTCTCTCTCACTCCCACTCTCTCTCTCTTTCTCTCTTTCTTTCTTTCACTCTCTCTCTCTGTTTCGCTCCCTCTCTTTTTCACTCCCTCTCTTTGTCTCTCACTCTCTCTCTCTGTCTCCCTGTCTAAAGTGGACGAGCATATGCATTTTGTCACCGCACCGCCTTTTCCTTTTTTTTCATTCTTCCACTCTTTTTCTTTTTTTCCTTTCTCCAGAGGAGGAAAAAGGTTCACCGCGTGTGCCTCTATCTCCTTCTCCAGCTCCACTAGCTGTAGGAGGGCTTACTTTTTTTTTTTTCCTTTTTGAAAGAAAAAGGCTCCTCGGTCTCCTCGCAGGCTGCCTTCTGCTTCTACAGACAGACATGTTCCTACAAATCAGTTTCCCAGCTGGAGAAGTCTTCCTCCCCTCCATCTTCCCCACCGGTTAACTCAGGAAACAAGCCACAAGCGTTTAGGATTTTTTTTCCTAGTAATAAATTGTGATTAAAACTACCTGGCTTCCTCCCCTTCTCTGTTCCTGAAACAGGCTGCTTTCCTCAACGTGAACCTGAAAATTGCAGGAACTCGAGCAGCCGGTAATATCTGAGAGCCCGCTGTGGCTCACCCACGTTTAACCCCCAGGAACTGCTGGCAATAAATAACACAAGTATGATGTAATTCCATATGAGTGACTCGTAGTTCACTTGAGAAATTGTGTGGAAAAGTACAGATTCTGATCTTTCAGCCCTCGCCAGACATGTTTTTGTTGCAGGGTTAAGAGAGTAATAAGGTCTTTTGTGTTTCAGTTAGTGTCTCTTATTGGGAGTGTTTACGTTTGTGGTGATAAAACACTGAGAAGTTTTTATTCTTGTTGGAAATTTAAATTTTGTAAATGTTACATAAAGGATTTGAAGACAAAATGAATTCTGAAGGTAGACCAAACCATGTCAGAGGAACAGAATATCTGTGACATCTTAGGGCTGATTTGTTTGAAACTGGATAAATTGCATCTATATGCAATTTTGAATGGGCAACAAAAATTTGACTGACTTTTCACGCAGGTATGTATTGGCTGCTGAAGTTTGATTGGCTTTTGGTGGACATCTTGTTGAGCGAGCCAAATGAAACTGTAGGAGATATGAGCAATTGTAGCCATATTTCAAAATTTTAGCTTGAGATATTGAAGTCCCCCTGTGGGCAAAATTTGGTGTGCATCTAAAGAATGTGGTAGTTATGCAACATAAACTTTGTGATGTTTGAACCTTTACATCATAAGATGTTTACATATAAGATAAAAACCCTCCTCCGTAGCCCCCTGAATTCGCACTAAGGATTAAAGACACAGAGTCCTGGGTTCAAATCCTGCTGTGGGCAGAATTTTTTGGGGACAGCTGGTGGCCTGGTGGTTAGGGAGTTGCCCCTGTAATCAGAAGATAATGAGTCTGAATACCAGGACTGCCAGTGGCACCACTGAGGTACTCTTGAGTAAGGTGCCACACTCAGTAAGGTGCCCTCACACTGCTCCCCGGGTGCTGCGTTGCTCGGGTGAATGGGTTAAATGGGTTCATGCTGTGCTGTGCTCAGTTCATGCATGACAAATGGTTCACTTTATTTATTATTTAATATTGGCTATTGAAGCGCTAGATTTTTACGCTAACGATATTCACATGGTGTCGCTACTCCACAAATGAATCATGATGCACTAGGGTCATGCAGGCCAACTTGCCAAAAAAATGGTTGTCAAACTATTGTCCAAAAAGTGCTTTGTGTCAACCCCACCCTAGAGGGCGCTAGCACAAAGGGACACGCCATCCTAGGGGTGGTAGTAGCCAAGTGGGTTAAACACTTGCCTGTAAACCCGAGGGCCAAAAAGTTGCAAGTTTGAACCTCCACTTTCTACCCTTGTGTCCTTGAGCAAGACACTTAACCCTCAGTGTCTCCAGGGGGACTGTCCCTGTAACTAATGACTGTAAGTTGCTCTGGACAAGAGCGTCAGCCACATGCCCCATTTACACAAAACCTCTTTTCAGAACGTGATGGGTCATGGCCCCCTGTGGTCCACAGCAAAGCAACTCCAGACTTTTTTTCAACCTCTGACATCAGAACAAATCAAACATTGTGTTATCCAGCAGCCGCTCCTTGTAGATGACTGTGTTTTCAGCTTTTCTCCTGCTTTGGAAAGTGGTGGCTGAGTTTATGTAGTCACGCATGATTACATACACAACTGCCTACATTTGCTACTACCTTATTATCAGACTGCACACTGCCTTTACTTCTCCTTTCAGTGCAGTTTGTCCTTGTATTTTGGAATGTCGGCAGTATTCCCGCCAGTAAAATGGATTAAACTGAATGTTCTACATGCAGCTGCATGGATGAACAGAAACCGTTTCCATGGTGGGAGGAGGTGTTTTGTTAATTTCATGCTGTTTTTTTTTTTTTGGTTTGTTTGTTTTTTTTTTCCACTCAACCGCAGAGTCAAATTTAGATTTTGGAAACACTTGCTTTAGCATCAAGTATGGTCAGCTACCAGACATAAATATACCTCTGTCTGGACGCTGAGATGACCGTTTTATTTCATCTTTACGTGGAGTCCATTTCAAATGACCTTAAGGCATTTTATGGGAGGGAATTCTGCCCATGTGCCAAAATTCTTCCCGTAACTCAGTGATTAAGATGTAAACAAAGTCATTCAGAGTGGTTTGAGCCTCTATATAGTGGTGGAGAATGGAACCGGACATCGTGATGCCTTCAGTGCAAAAATAGACGTTTTTGCATACATGGCTATAAAGCACGTTTTCTGTTAAGCACCGGCTACTCAAACTGTAGGTTTCTACTGCCAGAGCTGGTTAAATAAAACACCAGGACTAAGCTTTATGGGGTATTTCGGTTGCCATTCTTATGATGTCAGCCCAGTGTGCAGCATGCATTCATTTTTAGACTCCATAATTATCTCCTAATGTGATTTCAGAGGAAAAAGTCTAATAATAAATACAAGAAATAATTTTTAATGTTCCTGTTAAGCACATTAAACAGCCTTTGTGTATGATAACATGCTATATAAATAAACTTGACTCAACCAATTCCATTACAATCAGCCGCTAAAGCAGATCCCATGAATTGTTCATTGTGTGCGTGCTAATCAAACTCACATGCTTCTGCTGAGAGCTTCGGGGGCGGCCTGGCAAATCGCAGGTGTTCAGGAAGTCTGACAAATCCTCAGTATTTCCTCAGAGGGCCCTGCAGAAGCACAGCAAAATGTACGAATCACTCTTCAGCTTAGAATCACCCCACTGAAAACGGTCGTATTTTACTGTAATTAATGCCATAAGGGAAGATGAAGTGGGCAGCCCGACCCTGAGCACGTGTCCATGATGACCACGGTTCAGCCACTGTCAGTGACTAATGCGGGTAGGAATTTGGTCAGCCTGCTAAATTACAGTGGGTGACTATCGCAGACGACAAATCAACATCCAGGACTGAACAAAAACAAAGGAAGTGGTTTACAGAAGAGAAGAATTAATGTAGTGGTCGATGCTTTTGTCTAAAAATGTCTCAAAATGCTGGAGAGCTACCTCACTCACTGGGAGTCCCTCAGGCTCAGCCAAAGAGACTTTGGTTCATGTCAAGATCAATTACACCAGAGGAAACACAAAACTGTAATAAAGGGGAATTCCACTGATTATCCAAAATTCCTGCCAGATTCAGTGGTTGAGCCATTCAGGGTTTGGTGTAAAATGGTTCTTTACAATTTTCTTTATAGTGATGGTGAATGGAACCAGGTGGCTTCATCACAAATCCAGCCGTTTTATTCACTATCGACCCCCAGTAAAGTTCCACGTGTCTCTGAGTGTTTATATGGATGTTGATGATGGTAAAAAAATGGTAAATCTGAACTAAATAACTTTTCTTTGGGGACTATTTTGCCTCACAACGCCCTGCATGTATCCCTCCACCATGAATGGGTTTAGTTTCAGGACCAAAAGCTTCTCAAAACAACGTCTCAAGCATCAGACGGTGTAACTATAACCATTTCATGGAATAACTTTCTGTGAGGGAGATTTTAGAGGCGGACATCTGGTTCCATTCACCTCCACTGTGGATGACTCGGACTGCCAGTTTCTCTAACTATGCAGAAATTTTAAAAACGTTGAAGGATTTCTCCTTGAAGGAGGCCTGAATAAGCTGTTATTTGGAAAACCAATGCATTTTTAGGCAGAAAGGATCCCCTCTCTCAGCTCAGCACTTCCTTCCACAACCACATTCCCATCTCAGACTGCCTCCTTCCATCTCCCGGAGTCCCTGCAGGACCCTTCTGCTGTGGTCAGGGAGAAGGAAAAGAAGAACTTTCTTCTCTTAAGCCTTAAGCTTCAGGAAAGCTGTCAGTTTTGTTCCACGGTGCTGCAGACAGTCTTGTTGCTGGTGGTTTGGGGGAAGGAGGGGGGGTTGCAGGTCAAGCTCTGAGAGGCTTGAGCTATTTTTGCTGAGCACAGCAAATTATACTGTCTCCCAGGCTTCCAAATTACCCTGGCCAAAAAATGCGAGTCCACTCATCCACCTCCTTGTGTGGCCTCAAGGACTGTACGCCTGCTATGTGAGGCATGGACATCTTTTGCTCATTTTTTAAATGTACTTGCACCAATCGACTGTTTCTGCTACTGTTCCAACAACAAACATCCTGCCCTCACTTGGAATGGATGCACATCAGATGCCCACTGAATAAACTTGGGCCAAAGGCCCAGTTCTTTCGTTCAGGATATGGACTAATGGGTCACGCCTACCATTTGTCACACCACAAGTCTGAAAGATTAAGGGATAGTTCTGTCAAATGAAACTAGCAGTGAGTAGTTAATGTTTGCTAAAAGCTAAAATGTAAGCTAGCAGTGAGTAGTTGATGTTTGGTGGCTCTGAGTTGGCATCGTTTGCTCCAAAGTTTATTTTAGTTAAACGGTGATTCCACGATTGGGGTCCCATTTTGCTCTTTAAAAGTGAAGCTTTTATTTATTTGCTTTTCTTTTGCCTTGCTCTTCAGGAAATTCTGTCCTTGCTGGAATATAAAGTAACATGAAGTAATATGAAGAAACAAGAAGCTAAAATATAAGCTAACAGTCAGTAGTTGAGGTTTGGTTTCTCTGATTTGGCATCCTTTGCTCCCAAGTTTATTTCAGTTGAATGGTAATTCCATGATTGAGGTCTCATTTAGCCCTATTAAAAACAAAGCTTTGTTTTTTATGTTTTTTTTTATATTTTTTGCATCAGCAAATCTAAGAACACACTGATTTAATCATTCAAAAATGTTTCAGAAACAATATTTCATGTCTTACAAGGTTTCTTTGCTGAAAATGGGTGGTGGTGGTCTAGTGGGTAGGATACTTGCCTCTGGACCAAGAGGTCATCTGTTCAAATCCTACCTTCAGCACCACCACTGGGTTCCTGAGCAAGACCCTTGACCCAAAGTTGCTCCAGGGAGACTGTCCCCTGTAGTTAGGGAATGGAAGTCGCTTTGGATAAAAGCGTCTGCTAAATGCTGTAATTGTAATATAAAAATGATAATGGAGTTGAGCAACAGCATTAAGCAACAAGATCAGTTTGACCATCATGGATCACCTACATGTGCTGCCCACCCTCTAACAAAAATCGCTCACACAGAATCTAACAGAAGCTGCTGCTACAATCTACAGACTCTACAGCTCAGTGGTTAAGTCACTTCTGCCTCTTGTTTTCAGTCGTCTCCATAGAAACGAAGGAGGATGGGTTCCTCTTTTGAGCTTTGGTTCCTTCCAACTGTAGGACTCAGATCTGGATTCTGTTATGCTTCTTTGGGGCAACATCAGTTGTGAAAAGTGCTATAGAAATCAAACTGACTTGACTTTAGCTTAGCAGATATGCCAACTAGCATCCATTCTAATGGCATGAGGACACTGAGGACTCATTCGAAACTGACCTCGTCAGTCAATACCACTGAAAATAAGAGGGGAAACATTCCTTTTCTTTTGCCTTGCTCTTCAGGAAAATCTCTCCCTGCTGGAATATTCAAAATATTTCAAAGGGGTGAAAGAAACAGGAAGCTAAAATGTAACTTTTCTCCAAAGAGTGACTCATGGAAAAATGATGTTAAATGGATTCACACCTTAATGTAAAAACAATGTGATTTCTAAAGTATTCTAATGGATATATTTGAAGGTACAGTGTGGTTACAGTGGGCTAAGACTGCTGTATTGGTTTTATCAATGTTCATCTGACAGGTTGCTGTGAAGGACGGTAGTGAAGGAAACATCTACAGTAGGGCTGCAATAAAGATCCCGCTAAAAGCATTATGTCCATAGCTCGATGGACGGCATAAGGACAGAAAGGATAAGTGTCCAGGCTGTTGCTGCTGCTGGTTTGTTTTTAAGAACGTGTGGAATGATAAAAAGCCTTTACCAGAGTTTTACCCTCACTGTCGTTGAGGCCTCTGGCAGGGTCTCCTGTGGAGAATTGCGTAACTCTGGTGCGATGCACAACACAGACACGAAGGCATCGGAAACTGCTCTCGAGCTTTTTTCCAGAGACGTCTCTGTTTGTAGGAAAAAGGAGCCTCACTGGAGGGGACTTGTCAATTAGAGCATTCCTCACAAAGGCTCTTTTCACCCAGAAATGCTAACGTGGCCGATTGCAAGTGCCTGTTTGCGTCAGTTTCGTGACAACAGCTGGCCGTAACTCTCCCTGGTCCGATAGCGGTGTCAGAATTTTTGGGAGGGATATAGACTGGCCACTTTATTAGGTACACTTCATGTCCAGCCTCGTTGTCCATTTTGTCATCTTCACTTTTCATGTCATATGCAAGTGTCCGAACACCCAAATTCAAATGACATATGTAAGCTTACTTTACAGGGAACAAATTTTACTGCACACTTCCTGTTTTCTTAAACATATCAGATACAAATCAGACATAAAACCTCCCAGTATGTTAAATTCAGCAGTAAAATAGTAGTTGTGTATTAAAATGTGCAGAAGTGTGTGTATATGAGAGGGTGCGTATTTATTTACACTCTGAAAATGAACAAAATGCACACAACTGCGGGTGCGTTTTGGACATCTTCAGTTACAGGTAGCATCTATTTCTCTGCATGTTTTTTTTTTTTTCACCACACACACCACTGATGGAAAGGGTTGGAAAACGGTCATGTAAAAAAGCATTATGAACCAAATTAGGTCAGTAGTGGACTTTAGAAATGCTACCACTTTACAATAAGACTGCCCTTATAAAGGGTTTATAAACGATTAGAATCAGGTTGTTAATTAGGTTGTAGACACTTTATAAATCATTAATAAAGTAGTGGCGCCTTATAGTCACGCGTGAACACACCACACCACACCACACAGTGTGAACAATGTGAACTTTTTTCTTTGCATTTAAGCCATTTAACCCATTCACCAAGTGAAGCAGGGGGCTGCCACCAATGAGGGTCGCCTGGGGAGCACTGTGTGGGGACGGTACCTCGCTCAAGGGAACCTCAGTGATGACCCTAGCAGTCCTGGGATTTGAACCCACGACCTTCTGATCGCAGGGTGAACTCCCTAACCACTAGGCCACCAGCTGTAATAAGCAGTTCTGAACAAGTTATAAACTGTTGTCATACATTGATACCAGGCTCACTGGTGTTTTAACGGTTGTAGCATGTTAACAAAGACCTGATGAAGTTGACGGTTTAACATTCAGCCTGAGAAAGAGACAAGATCAGCAACTAGCAAGATCTGAGATCTCGACAAATAGTGAGCCTGCATCAATGTATGACAGCTGTTATAACTTGTTTATAACTGCTAATTAATCATTTATAAACTGTCTACAACCTAATTAACAACCTGATTATAAATCATTTATAAACCTTTTATAAGGTAGTCTTATTGTAAAGTAGTACCAGGCTCTTTAACACCTCTTTAACCCCCAGTGGTTGAGTGGTTAGGATTGGGCTGGAGATTAAGTGTTCTGGGTTCCAACCCAACTAAAGGCGGACTAAGAGCAGCTGGTGGGAGTTGCCCCTGTGATCCGAAGGTCATGGGTTCGAAACCCAGGACTGCCAGTGGCACCACTGATGTATCTTTGAGCAAGGTACCGTCCCCGCACACTGCTCCCCAGGTGCCGTGTTCCTGGCTGCCCGCTGCTTCACTCGGTGAATGGATTAAATGCAGAAGACTCAAGCAATTTCCTCTTGGATCAATTTAATATATAAATTCAAATAGAATAAAATAACACCTCTTTCATTTGTAACTCTTGGCAGAGTTTGACCATCCAGGTGGAGGACGTGCGCATCCGGCCCATCCTGTCATCGTACCGTAAGCGAATCCCTGTGACCGAGGGCTACGTGGAGGTGAAGGACGGAGGGAAATGGAAGCAGATTTGCGACGAGGAGTGGAGCTCGATGAACAGCAGGGTGATCTGTGGCATGTTCGGCTTCCCGGGAGAGAAGAGATACAACATGCGTGTCTACAAGTGAGTACACCAGCCTTTACACACACACACACACACTAAGGCAGATTTAGAAAATATGTAAATAAATCATAAAACAATTATATTTTTGCATTTAAAAGATATATTCACATTAAGATCAGATTAAAATTACATGGGAAATTACATTTACATTTAAATTACTTTTAAAATTGCATTTGAAGTTAAACTTAATTTAAAATCACATTGAAATGAAAGTTACATTTGCTTTAAAGTGACAGTTTTAAAGACTGTTTAAATTTATATGTGTGTATAAATTTATATACAGGTGGAGGGTGCGTTGTAAATAATATATATATATAAATAT
>JBBPCZ010000042.1:2316250-2337092 GCA_037974445.1 Brycinus macrolepidotus | reverse complement strand
ATATATGTATACAATACATTATAATATATCCTAATGTAATATATACTAATATCTCAGTGGTAATGAATGTTTGGTAACACTCCACTGTAGGGTGAGGGTGCCCTTCATAAGTCTACATGACACCTACAGAAACAACTGACAACTTAATGACAACTGACATAAACCTACATAAAGCCTTATTTCAACAAGCATCGTCTGCTTTGTTCAGCTTTGATGCCATTTCAGCCCGAAAACAGACAGTTGTTAGAATAAGCCTGTATAAATGTCTCTTTAAGTTTATGCCAGTAATCATAAAACTTTATGTATGTGCAGTATAGCCTTATGAATGCAGCCCTGCAGTGAAGTGTTACCTAATGTTTTGATTTTGCAGCTATATTTCCCCCACCCTCACTCTGTTTTCTGCTGTTGTGTGTGTGTGTGTGTGTGTGTGGGTATATGTATGTGTGTGTGTGTGTGTGTGTGTGTGTGTGTATGTATGTGTGTGTGTATGTGTGTGTTCCTCAGCCGCCCCGGACCTGGTGTTGAACCCTCAGGTGGTGGAGCAGACCACCTATCTGGAGGACCGGCCCATGTTCATGCTGCAGTGTGCCTATGAAGAGAACTGCCTGGGGTCCACCTCCAGCTCCACCCCGGCCAACTCGTACCGCCGCCTGCTGCGCTTCTCCTCACAGATTCACAACAACGGCCAGTCCGACTTCAGGCCCAAAGCCTCCAGAGAATCCTGGGTCTGGCACGACTGCCACAGGTGAGAGGAGGACTCATCCAGACACACTCATCTCCCATCCCCCTGCAGCGTCGCGAGTAGAGCGCAGGATTCTCAACCAGACGAATGGGGGTTCAATCCTCAGCACAAGAAGTTTTGGGGCAGCTGGTGGCCTGGTGGTTAGGGAGCTGGCCCTGTGATCAGAAGGTCATGGGTTCGAATCCCAGGACTGCTAGTGGCACCACTGAGGTACCCTTGAGCAAGGTACCGTCCTCACACACACTGCTCCCCGGGCGCTGTGTTCCTGGCTGCCCGCTGCTTCACTTGGTGAATGGGTTAAATGGTTTAAATGCAGAGAATGAATTTCACACCGTTCACGCTGTGTGATGTGGTGTGTTCACGTATGACAAATGGTCACTTTCACTTCACTTCACATTTGATTGGTCAGGGTGCTCCACATTCAGCATTGTTAGTGTGATAGCGGAGCCAAGGCCATGTGAGTAACTGGTAAAATTCCAACTGACACGTGTCTTAGACCCTGCCCGGTTGCGCTTGTATATGTATACTCTGTATACTCTTCATTGATCTTTTGATCAGGAGGCGAGTATTGATTGTTTAAAAATTCGATTTTTGTGGTCGAGTCACCTCCATAATGAATGGGAGAGAGAGCGATGGAGGGGAGTCCCCTCAGTAAGGCGCTGGACGCTGAATGAAGAGAATCAGAACAGGCGTTGGTCTGAATCCACGTTGCGAGTTTGTTTTTTTATTTGACCCGTAAATGTTCGAGTCTCCAAACACAGGTTTTATAGCAACCACGCAATCAAACTTCGCATTTTCTCACAGAAGTGCATCCAGTTTCTGCCTGCAATTCAGCCCGAAATCAAGATTAACCTTCTTTACCTTCACACAGCACAATCCATCATCAGATCATTCTTGTTTCTTCCATCAAGACTTAGAGACTTTTCCTCCGGCCCTCATTTATCTTCTGGTTTATGATTACATCGCAGTGCAACAGCAGGTGAGGGCAATAATTTTAACCAGTAATATCATGCCCCACCTTCTATTCCCTGAATTACCACCCCCACACCCATCGATCACTGAGAGGAAACAGGAGGCTGTCAGGAATATGCATCCCCACCTCATGAACAGGCTGAGGTAGGTTTGGGGATGTACATTTTCGAAGTCTAAATAAGTAAAGAAGAACACATAACACACTTCTGAGCATGTTTGAACCGTTTGTCATTTGTCATTTCATTCATTTTTAATTTTAAGTCATTTCAAACACAATGATTTGATTTCACATATTGAAAAAAGTGGCCTGTGCCAAGGTTATAGCACATTTAAGGTTAGAGCACATTTTGGGTTTTATTTGTAGGTTTTTCCTCATTATGGTAGATTTTTTATCACTGTTGTTGGTTGTCCTGTTCAGTGCTGCAGTCTTTCTCCCATTTCAGGAGCCTGTAACGTGAAATCATAACTGTTACAGTAATTACAGGTCCTTTTTGGCCAAACAGAAGCTGATCATTTTGGACACTGGATAGTGAGGGCTGTCATATACTTCATGTAGCTGCAACTCTATTAGACACAATAGCTATAATACATTTTACACACGTCTCTTCAGTGGAGTATATTGAATATAATACAATATATGATTGGAAAGTGACATACAGTAAAGTAAAGAGGCCCCTTATAGTCACACGTGAACACACCACAGCACACAGTGTGAACTTCTTTCCCTGTATTTAACCCGTTCACCAAGTGAAGCAGGGGGCCGCCACCAACGAGGGGTGTCGGGGGAGCAGTGTGGGGACGGTACCTTGCTCAAGGGTCCCTCAGTGATGACACTAGCAGTGTTGGGATTCGAACCCACAACCTTCTGATTGCAGGGGCAACTCCCTAACCACTAGGCCACCAGCTGCCTAAGATTATTAGTCAGCCTTAAAACTTTTTAAACAAGAAATAACTATCCGTCACGAAGAAGAATGAAGCATGAAACTTTATCTGTGTTTGTCTTTTCCAGGCACTACCACAGCATGGAGGTCTTCACCCATTATGACCTGCTCAGCTTAAACGGTACAAAAGTGGCAGAAGGACACAAGGCCAGCTTCTGCCTGGAGGACTCGGAGTGTGATGAAGGTTTGCGCGCTGGTGTTTGTCTGGAAGGGATTTTAAGGAATTCCTTTCAGTCTGCAGTATTTGTAGCCAATTTATTATTAAATACATGCCTAAACTGACTATGTACAGAGTCCTCTTTTTTCTGCTTCCAAAGCCCTGTAAGCCCACTGCAACAACTGATACATTTTGTGTTGTTGTTAATCCAGGAATCGAGAAGAGGTATGAGTGTGCCAACTTCGGTGAACAGGGTATCACAGTGGGCTGCTGGGACACGTACAGACACGACATTGACTGCCAGTGGGTGGACATCACTGATGTAAAGCCTGGGGATTACATGTTCCAGGTGATCTTTCTACTGTTTTTCTGGCTTTAGGCTCCCAGCAAACAACATTGGGATGGATGGGCCCACCCCCAAGAAGGACATTACTTTAGAAACAAAGCACAAAGTATTATCCTACATGGGGGGGCATCCTTACCCACACCCAAATCAGTATGCAAGAATAAATAAAGAATGCAAATGTGCTGTTACAAGAATATGGTACATTTTTATATCTGCATTAGGGCTACATATTAGAACTGGAAGAGAATGAATGTAAATGTGCTTTGGATACACTTGTGGTAGTCCAAATTATGCATTCTGGGTGATACACACCAATCTCTTAGCTATGTAATAATATTCATGAACATTCAAGCATTTGCACAGCTGTGGGTGCACATTAAAACACATGCAAGCTATACATTAGAAATGCAGGGACAAAACTATACATTCAAAAAATCCACTGTAGTTACAAATGCAGCAAATTATTCGAATTGTATAACAGAGAATGAATACTGTAAGTGGAGTGTTAGTTCTTTTTTTTTAACAGGAAGTTAACCCCTGAAAAAATCCATAGTGGTGTATAAAGATATTGTCGACATATAAGTTAAACTGAATCCCACCCTTTTGACAGCATTTTTCCATAATTTCAATGGCTAGCCAACTCTGTGAACTGTCCTGCTGGTTTGTGCTGTTGTGAGTGAAGAGCTAGACTTCTCCCTACCACATACATAATGTAAAAGTCATCTAGTGTAACAAAAAGTTAAATGCTCAAAGTTCAAGACTTCATTTCTAATACCATATTCAAGTCAAGTGAAGTAGAGCTTTATTGTCATCCCAGCCATATACATTAAGTATACAATGAGATGAAATATCGTCCTCCTGGACCATCAGTGCAGAGCAGCATAAGCTGACATTGAGGAACAGCGCAGCATAATCTGTTGATCAAAAATACCTAAAATGTTAGCGCATTTGAACAAAATGTGATTATGAAAATTATGATTACCGTTTTATCGCCCAGGCCTATTTTGAATGTCTTTTGGTTTTGTTCCAGTTACTGGTTTGTGAGGCCTTTATCTGCCATGTATGTTAGCATAAGAGTGCTGATCTAGGGTACAAGGGTAATGTGACAGCACAAACCTGGAAAAAAATAACCTGAAATATCTTAGAAATTTGGATTCCAGACTGCAACATGAACATATTTATGGCTTTTGCAGATCGTCATCAACCCCAACTACGAAGTGGCCGAGTCAGATTATACCAACAATGTCGTGAGATGCAGGAGCCGATATGATGGCCACCGTATATGGATGTACAACTGCCATATAGGTGAGATGCTGAAACACTCAGAAAGACGCCTCTAAACCTTTTAGGTCTATGATGTATTTGTGTTGCATTTTATTGGTCTATGATGTATTTGTGTTGTGTTTTATTGGTCTATGATGTATTTGTGTTGTGTTTTATTGACTCTGGCGTAAATAGGTTAGATCATGTTATCTCGCCACTTATTATGAAAATAATTATAGTATTTTATAGCCACATCATATTTTAGACTATACTATACTATTCAACATGCAATGAATATTCTTATAATTGATTACAATCCAAAATCAATGCAGCTGTTTCACTTTCACATCATGATTTCTTATGGTAAATAACATGATGGTGAATGAGACGCCCCTCTGTCTGTTCTCTCCACAGGAGGATCAGTCAGCTCTGAAACGGAGGAAACGTTCCCTGGCCTGCTGAATAACCAGGTGACCCACAGGTAAGAGACGGGGTCTCACAAAAGAAACTGGAGACGCTGTCAATGCGACTGCCCCAACCACTACAACTCCCAAGAGCGCTCAGCATCAACAAATGCCATCAGCCTCAAAAACCCACCCCAAACACGTTTGACTGAAGATACCCCCCGAAACTGCCCAAATGTAACCAGCTGAGGATACTCCAAAAGCAACCCCAACACAGTTGGCACGGGATGACCAGAATTAACCAGCTATGGTTGTCCCAGCAGCACCGTTCACCACTTAGTAACGGAATCCTGCGAGTTCCAGTGTTCATGGAGACCCACAGTGCCTTCAGGGAAACCTTGATCTTCTGCGGAGGACCACCACTAAGCGAGACGAACCCCTCAAGTCACTCGATCAGGACGTTCGTGAAGCCTGACAGCGTTGGGGATGCAAATGTGGATTTTTTTAAGGGAATTCTGATGCCCTTTTTAGCCTAAAGGGACTCAGTGTTCTGCCAGTGCCGAGAACTGGACTCCTAAAGATCATCTGGAAGGAGCAATGTTTGGAATCTGAGCATTTATTTTGAATGCTGATGTTTTACAAGAACGGGACTGATGCTTCAGTTAATATTTTTTCAGTCTCTTATGGTTTCATAGCGAACGACACAGTCTTGGGGCCGGTTGCACCAACACGCAAAACCGTATGATCCTGGGGCCAATCGCAAGCTCAGTCGTAACCGTGTACCGGTTGACCATCAACTGAATTTCCACTAAGACGTTTGGACAGGAGAAACAGTAATGAGAGTCTGTTGGATGTTGACAGTTACACTAAGCTACTTGAGAAGGTCATTGAGGAGCTGCCACATTTCCATTAGATTAGAAAGTATGAAGAGCCAGTTGGGTTTCCTTATGTGTATTTTATATTTGTATTTTTGCACAGCAAATAAAAAAGACAACAAATATAAAATTAAATCAACATAAAAAAATGATTTTTCCCTTTGTTGTACGTACAAAATACGACAGAAGGCATCAGGTACCTGTGGCCTTGCGCAGAATCCAAATCCAATGAAATCTTATCAATGAAAAAATTATTTAAATGGCAGGCAGATGCTGACATAGATTTTAAGGTGTAAAACAGCCGTAAAAATGAACAAAACAGCAAAGAGACATCAATTTTACAGGAGAAGTGAAAACATCTTAACATATAATAGAAGGTAAGGATTTTCATTGTGGACCATTTCTTGTGGCCCATTTGTCCTGAAACACAAAAGGAACGACCCACTGGTGTCAAATTATTTCCAAAAATACAATGTTTCTTCCATTGATGTCATGCTTTCACATGGATGTGCACCACCAAGAGCAGTCTTTTACTCCTCAACCAGCATCTTGGCCTTCGCCAAAATCTCTGATAAGCAGTTAAGACCACTGTAGTTAAGACCTGTTGGTGCCGCCGGCCTCTGTAGCTGTACAGAAGACGGATTATAATGTAAGCGCTGGATAAACATGTTTAAATCAGCAGAATGGAGAACCGTTTAGCCCCGATTCCAACCACCGTGAGGTCTGCAGTCACATCCCAGACCTGGAACTGACTGCAGCAAACCTAACGAAGAAGGCTCGACTCCCATCGAGTCTTATTCAGCACGCGGCCGCCTGATTAGCTGGAAATATGACTGAAGTTCATGAAGAGTGATAGATAAGAAATACCTTTGAATATGATGTTAGCATACGATGCCTGGGAATTCATCTCGCAATTGCCCTTATATCTTGTTTTTTTCCCTTTAATTTCCATTTTACTTCTTTATTTACTGATAACCCGCCTACGCCATCTCTATTAATATACGCCTTCTCTTCATCGCATTTAAGGTCATATCATGGATTTGAATTCACTAGAATGATCTTAGCATCAGCTAGTAACTTATTTTAAGTCAGGGATTTGAATAATAACTGTGTCTAGTTATTTGTTTTTCTTTTTTTTTTTGGTGCAGAATGTCTTTTTATGTCTTTTTATTTTGGTTTGTTTCTCTTCCAATGGTGCTATCAAAAATAAATCCTCTGTTTTTAGAGGGTTCACATCGTGACGTGACTGATTCACATTATGCTTACTTGAATGGAGCGTTAACAAAAAGGACCATACTGTGCATTTTTTCATGTCGTGTAGCAATAAATAAATGTAAGCATTCAGCAGTTAGAAGAATGTTTGTTTGCTTGTTTGTTTGTTTGTTTATGAGATGGAGAATTTTCTGCCTGTTTTAGTACACTTTAGACACTTTGATAGTACTTAATCTTCATAGGGCATTCATAAGGCATTCATAGGACATTCATAGGGCATTCCTAAGGTATTCATAGGGCATTCATAAGGCATTCGTAGGGCATTCATAGGGCATTAAATTACATTCTGAGGAAGCAATACTTTATAAACAGCTTATGTCAGCATTCACAAACTGACATAAGATGTTTTATGAAGTAAATAACATTACACTGACATGCGGCCGTTTGTTCCATTATGTTACACTGTTATGAAGCATCATAAACAAGTAATGAAACTTGCTTGTAAGTTTTTTAACCCCAACACTACGTCTGTTCCATGAACAATTCCCTCAAACCAAACTAATGGAAAATATGCCAGAAAATGATCACCTTAGTTTGAGGAAATCAAGTCTCACAGAACAGGAATAAAAGTTCCATGACTAGGGAATAAAACTTCACAACAGTGTTGTAAACTGAACACATGCACCACTTTAATTTAAGGGCCCTTCTGTCAATGCAGTGTGATTAACTTTATTGAACGCCTTACATCATCTCGCAAATCCTGACAGGCCATTCATAAACACTCAAATATTATGCAGTGCAATGCAAATCAAATATTTATGCAGTGCTTATGCACGTGATTTGAGCTCCCCGTGTAGGTAGCCTTCATATAAAGTGTTCCCCACTCTTTCTGTAGATGATCTCAAGCCTAACAGGAGTTAAGCCTGAAAGTGGACCACTAGAGGGTGCTCCTGTCCCAACCTGAGGTCTCCTAAGAAACAAGGTAACGTCAAAGAGGGAATGGTCTGTGCTGTATTTCCATAGACTTGTACTCACGCACTTCTCTTTGTTTCTTTGGAGACCTCATTTTGGGACAGGGGCACATTGTTGGGATCCGCATTCAGACTCCAATTAGGCTAAAGATCATCTACTGTTCCAAAAGAGGTCTCCTAAGAAACAAGGTAAGTAAAGAAAAGAGCCCTTATTGTCACACATGAACACACCACAGCGTGAACAGCATGAAATTATTCTCTGCATGTAACCCATTCACCAAGTGAAGCAGCGGGCAGCCAGGAACACAGCGCCCGGAGAGCAGCGTGTGGGGACGGTACCTTGCTCAAGGGTACCTTGGTGCCACTGGCAGTCCTGGGATTCGAACCCACAACCTTCTGATCGCAGGGCCAACTCTCTAACTACTAGGCCACCAAAGCTTTAGATGTGGGTGTGTACAATTCCTTAATGGCTATAACTAGTAAAACGATGGTGCTGAGGTTTTTAAGCGACTAGAAAATGAACAGAATGCAACATTAGAGTGACCTGGACAGCAGAACTTAAGATCTGGGATTCGACCCCATGACCTGCCGATCGAAAGGGCAGCCCTCTAACCACCAGCCGCCCCAGATAAAGTGGCCCCTTATAGTCACATGTGAACACACCACAGCACACAGTGTGAAATTCTTTTTCTGCATTTAACACATTCACAGAGTGAAGCAGGGGGCTGCTACCAGTGCGCCTGGGGAGCAGTGTGTGGGGATGGTACCTTGCTCAAGGGTACCTCAGTGGTGCCAATAGCAGTTGGGATTCAAACCCACAACCATCTGATTGCAGGGGCAACGCCCTAACCACTAGGCCACCAGCTGCCCCGGGTGAAAGAGGGAATGGTCTGAGCTGTATTTCCATAGACTTGAACTCCCGCTCTGCCCTTTGTCTTTTGGAGGCCCCAGCAGGAGGCCAGGCTGATCCGTTAAGGCAGTTCCCAGTGTTTGTGCTCTCCGGACCTGGCGGCTCTCCAGCCCGTTTCTCCTCTGGCAGCTACTTCAGACCAGCAGGTTTACATTCCATACAGGTCAGTGTATATGTTGGGCAGGAGCGGCATACGTGAAGATGGATGTGCGCATGCACTCCGCTCCTTTAGGCGCACGTTTGCTTATTCAAACGAACTGAGCTCTTCAGGTGATTTATGGCCAGAGACCTGCTCTGCTTCGACCAAGGTTTTCAGTGCAATTTCAACTTTGTTTTACAAACACGAACTCTTTCTCTCTCCCTCTCTCTCTCTCTCTCTCACTCTCACTCTTTCTCTCACTCTTTCTCTTTCTCTCTCTTTCTCTCTCTCTCACTCTTTGTCTTTCTCTCTCTCTCTCTCATGCTCACTCTCTTTTTTTCTCTCTCACTTTCTCTCTCCCTCTTTCTCTCTCTCTCTTTCTCTTTCTCTCTCTCTCTCACTCTCTCCCTCTTTCTCTCTCTCTCTCTCTCTCTCTGTCGTTATCTCTCTCGCTCTGTCTGTCTGTCTCTGTCTCTCTCTCTCTCTTGCTCTCTCTCTCTCTCACTTTCTTTCTCTTCCTTGTTTTCTCTCACTTTCTCTCTCTCTCTCTCTCCCTCTTTCACTCTCTCTCTCTATCCCTCTCTCTCTCGTTATTTTCACTCTCTGTCTCTCTGTCTCTCTCTCTCTCTCTTTCTCTCTCTCTCTCACTCTTTCTCACTTTCTCTCTCTTCCTTGTTTTCTCTCTCACTTTCTCTCTCTCTCTCTCTCTCTCTCTCACTTTCTCTCTCTCTCTTTCTCTTTCTCTCTCTCTCACTTTCTCTCTCCCTCTTTCTCTCTCTCTCTCACTCTCTCCCTCTCTCGTTATCTCTCTCGCTCTGTCTCTCTGTCTCTGTCTCTCTCTCTCACTTTCTCTCTCTTCCTTGTTTTCTCTCACTTTCTCTCTCTCTCTCTCCCTCTCCCTCTTTCACTCTCTCTCTCTCTCTCTCTCTCGCTCCCTCTCTCTCGTTATCTGCGGCCGTATGGCTGAAACAGTCCAGGCGGCTGCAGAAGAAAAGATTTTATTCGTAGCACGTTTTACATCTTGAAACCACGTTGGGTTCGTGAGTGCACGCTTGGCACACCTAGGAACGAGATGCAAGATATGATATGTGGTGACGGTGGAAGTCTGGGAAGAAAAACCGCCATGCTTCTGCCAGTTCATCTTTCAGGGATACTTTAGATTCTCGAGGCTCACTGCAGAGTGAGAAGGATGCTGGGCAGATACTCCAAGGTCCTGGAGAGATTAAAGGAATAGTCGGCCAAAAGATTAAATGGACTTATTTTTTTAAACTTACCAATCAGTTAAGATGTGTTTTGAGTGTAAATTTTGCTTGTTTAGTTAGATCTGGAGCTACAAGGCTAACATCGCTAAACACTGGAACTCAGTCGGTACCCTAATAGCTTAAATCAGACTTGTGGATGGGGTTTAGGACGCAGTACGACTTACTGTGAGCTGTAAAAATGAACCAAACATCAGACAACCCCAGGACTGCAGGTCACCAAGAGTCATAAAATAGAGGAATGGCTTGGTTAGAACTGCTAAGTTCACGTCCCCCCAGTGGTGCAGCAGTAGAGTGCTGGCCCTTAAATCAGAAGACTGCTGATTTGAATCCACAGTGTGAGTAGTTCTCTTTTTAACACAACCTTTTTTTTCCCATAAAACTAATGTTTGGTCTCCAAACACTGGTTTTATAGCAACCATGCAATCACACTTCACATTTTCTCACGGAAATGCATCTAGTAAAGTGCTACCCTTTAACAGTATACAGTTACTACGTCTTAGACACTCCACCCACACTTTAGGCAGACAGTCTGATATCTACAGTCAATTAAGCTGCCCAGAATTTCGACAGCTGCATTCAGACTGGCCGTCTGCCCTTACGCATAAACACACTGACTGTCGATCAGTTTGTGCCGGACATCGTGAGAAAAAACGAGTCTTTCAGAGCGTAGATATATCCATGCAACCATGCTGGCTCCCTCTATGCATCATGCCAAAGCAGTAGACTGTGGTTGGTCGTTTTTGTCAAATTTCACTGCGATAGCCGGCAGTTCTTGGCCACGTCGAGCAGGAAACACACCTTGGATATCAGTGACTGCTGATAACATATCTGGTATTATTTTAGGCACGTCTGTCTTCATCACAGCTGGAGCTCTGTGTTGACAGGTTTCTAGAGAATTGGAAAATTCCATCCATGTGTTTTTTTTTATTTATAGGCAAATTGACATAAGATGGTTTATGAAGGGAAGACCCACTGAGGCCCAGAACAGCCCTTTTCCCTTTACTACCTTTTCAAAAAGGAATTTCTCAAATGGCTAAGACATTCAACTTCTCCCAAACGGCCGAGACCTTTAGCTTCTTGTGTCTTGTTTTAATTTCTGAAATCTTTTTCTTTACTCAAACGTTCAGGCTCTAGTGTAATACCACCAGTACGCAGCACTGTGTGGATGAAAACAATAAAACATTCTTGAAGGCTCGTGGGGGTTGGATGTTTATGCTCTGAAAGCATTAGGAGGTCATAACAGCTCGGCAGGAATCTTACCCTGACTGACACTGCCCGTTGTTTATAAAGCAGCCCCACTGCCAGCGTGTTTCTTCCCAAATTCTTAAGAGCTCTTCAAAAATAGAACAAACACACGGCCAGACTGTGGATGTGATGCATGGGCATTTTGGAGAGCAAACCGAGAAACTCCAGCGGGGATAAGCTGGAACTTGTGGACCATCTATAATTGTTATCTATAAAAATCCAGTCTTTGGGATGGCTGCTACTTGTCTATTTTTAAAGACTAGTCTGATTAGGGGCCCATTCTGTGGTGTTTCTGGCACTCTAGAGTTTTCACCAAAATTTTGTTGACCGGCGTTACTGAAACATTTATTGGTCAAGGTGGGAAAGCCAGTGCTGCCCTAGGCAATGCCACGGGTTCATTTCTAAGCTTCTATTATGTTAGCTATATGCAGTTAACATGATGCTATCATCACTTGTTAGCTTTTATCACTCGTTAACTACATTAGCCTGTCGGTCTCCTAAATCTGCCAATGTCTTCCGCAGCCTTGAGCTTTCAATCGGCTGGAAAATCAAGCAACGGACTTCATCCTTCAACACATTCATGTGTTCAGGGAGGAAAAGGAGAGCCGTTACAGAAGAGCAGTGAGCGTTTAAGCAGTCTAGGATGGCTAACAGTCAAACAAAAGGTTGCCGACACACCCGTTTGAGTTTACTTCTGCCAGAGGATGGACAAAACAACCCTCAGGCAAGGATTTTTTCATGTTTAGTTCAGGTGCATGGAGCATCCAAAGTACTGCCAGGTCTTCTGTTATTATTCCTCAGGCTTTTCTCGCAAACCCACGATCATGACGATACCATGCGATGCATCCCAGACTCAGCCAGCCTTGACCCTCACCTGACTCAGCTGCTTTGATTTATCATGCAGAATGGCTGGAGAACAGCTCCACATGGGCGCACGCAGCTTCTTTTAAACAGTGAAATCAGCAGTCCCTTAACTGCTTGTACCCCAGGCCAATTTTGCATAGTTTATTTTCTCATTTGGTCAGTTACAATTACAAATTATACCAGAAGGGTCACCATAATGTAATGGACAGTGTAATTTTGTTTTTAAGTACAGACGATCATAAAAGTTCACCATGAGGATCATGAGCTACAGAGTCCCAGACCAAAACACACCGTTATGGAGAATAAACACTAAGATATTATATCAGGATAAGGAGTGGAGTTTTGGGTTGTTTACCAAACTAACTTATCTGCTGAATTTTTGAAACCACTACAGTTAAAGAGGGTAAGCCCTGCTAAACGTCTTGATGTGCGTACCATGTCTGGAAGTTAAGTCATGCTTCTGTTCTTGATCACAGAATATCAGTTTCTATATGCTAAATAAAGGTGCTTCAATAGGTTGTTTAATCAATGACCCTGAAGATTCCCTAAAGAACCACGGATAAAAAAAAAAAAGAAGCATGGAGAACATCCCAAAGGTTCAAGGAAACTTCTCTTACTGTGACCATTTGGGTTTTCCCTAGAACCTCAAAATTAGACTAAAGGTTCTTTAAAAGGTTCTTCATGACACAAATGGTTTTCTAAAGAACTCTCCAGTCAAAGAGAACTACCTTTTTGGTGTCTTTATTCTTAGATAAGATAAGACAAGATAAGATAAGATGTGTGTGTGTGTGTGGTTAACTGTGAGATTTTGGTTCTTTGGAGTATTCTTCCAATTATAACAAAACACAGCATTCCCACCGATGAATTTGAGCCTGACTTCGTGAATAAATAAAACTCCTGATGTTGGAAGCACCTGGGAGTCTACTCAACAAGGCTGAAGCTCAGTGAAGTTCTGGAAGTCACCAAGGCAAGAAGATAATAGTAATAATGGAGATAAACCTCGCTGTAGTTGGATAAATGAAGTAACTGATTTTTGGCTAGAGGACCATGCCTGAAGCTCCACTTCCCTCCAATTTATATTGCTATATTGTACAGTTTTTATAGGTTATGCTGGTTTAACTTTCTTCTCTTTTCCTTTCCACTTTGCTGTTGCAAGTTTGCCACCCATGGGACTAATACATTACATTGCATTACATTAATTTGGTAGACGCTTTTATCCAAAGTGATTTACAATTTAAGGAAACACTCAAATTTCAGGACAGTGTGAGAACCAGAGGAGAGTTCTAGGTGCTAAAATCTTTATGTAGGGAGTAATGCAAGAAGATCCCACTAGTAGGGCATTGCAGTAACCGAGGCGAGAGATAAGCAAGGCTTGAACCAGGATGTTGGATGGCATACTGAGTCAGATTTTCCTGATGTAGTATAAGGCAAAGCAACATGTCTGAGAGACAGATACGATGTAGTTAGAGAAGGATAGTTGGTCATCTTATCTTATCTTATCTTATCTTTAACAACCTACACACTTACATCCTTCTGGTTGTTCTGATCTACCACCACCACCATCCACCCACCTCCTTCCTGTGGATGTGGTGGTCCAGGCTTCTTCCAAGTAGACGTCCTCCAGAACTTTAGGGAGCAAATGACCACCATCACCTGAGCTTGGGAGAACTTCTGATAGAAGACGTAAAAAGTAAATGGAGCGTTTATTCTCAGATGAGGTAACAAAGAAAGAAGACGCATCGCTGGTCTGAGCCCTTCAGGCCAGAACAGATGTCTTCGTCTGGCACAAAACGTAGAGATCTACTTTAACAGAATGTGGAAGAAAGGAAAATGGTAATAATTTAGGCATCCTGTCAGCATCTGTTTTATATGTTTTGACCTAAAACAATCCAACCGCAAATCAAGAGCAGGTCCACTGATGATAGAAGAGCTTATTGGAGGGTGTTGATGGGCCTGAAGGTATCGAGTCACGGGCCAACACTGCAGTCCTGACGGGGCCATAGCAAGCACATCCAGAGGAGTGAAAGATCGAGGCCCAATTAAAACCACTGAGTACAGCTTTAGGCTGGGAGGGCAACCAGTGAGGGCTCTTTGGGAAGAGAACCATGTTTTAAAGGTTAATGGCTCCAGCTTTTATGGAAAAAACCCATGTTCTCAGTGATGGTAAATGGAACCAGACAGCGGAAGAGTTTAAAAGCTCCCTGACAGAAAGTTCTAACATAAATTGGTTATGAATGTGGCGCCTGATGCCCGAGACATTGTTTTATCAGAGCTTGAAAAGATTTTGGTCCTAAAATCTGTTCATGGTTGAGGAATACATTCAGGGTGTCTTGAGGCAAAATAGTCCCTGAAGAAAACTGATTTGATTTGCCACTATTTTACCATCATCAACCCCCACATAAACTCTCAGACACATGTAGCTTCACTGGAGTTTGATAGTAAATCAAATTGCTATACTGTAGATTCATTTATCATCACCAGACAAATACATATCCATGAGGATGTAATTCAAATTAAACATAAGGGTTAAAAAATGAGAAAATCGGAGAGAGGGAGATGGACAGGGAGATAAAGCAAAGAATAACAAAATAGAACAAGGAGAGCGAAGAGAGCACATAGTTGGACAGAAGCAAGGAGCCAGTCCTTTCAGTGGAACTCTGAATTGGCTCCAAGTTGCGCTTCTCTGTTTCACAGGAATTTATTTTTCGACAAGATCTAGAAGATTTGTGAAAAACAAAAGAAAAAAAAACAAACAAACCTTTGGACGTGCTCTTCTGCAGACTGTTTTGGAACCAGAGACTCAATTCATTGTCTTCGCTTCTTTCCATTACGTCGCTCCCTGGGGATGATTGTCCTTGGGGAAACAGGACCCCCATCTGGGCTTTTTCAGAGTTCGGCTCCTTTTCCGGGGGAGAATGTACTATCAAGAATGTTACCAAGAGAGCCGTGATATTGGGAAATGTGTTAATGGGCGTAGGACTTCCTGTCTGTTATGTTATTAACAGTAGAAAATCTGTGGTCCTGAGAAGTTGCAGGAGTTCTTCACCTGGGGGCCCTGGGAAAATATGGGAAACGGCTGAAGAGGTGCATTCCATCACTCTCCGAGTGTAATATCGCTGCGTTAGCTTGGCTCTGATAGGTCCAGAACACCCAGCACGCTCCCGATTTCCCGATTGCTTCATTTTTTTTTTTTTACCCGAAAGAACAATAACACATCATCGCTTTCAATGGCAAAGACCAGAAAACCACAGTAGCCCACTTTAAGAAATATGATTGAACTTAGTGTTACGCGAACACATAAATCAGTGCGATTTTCCTGGCAAACCTGCAGTAGGGAAAATGCGTTACAGGTCCTCAGTACGACCTGTAGTGCAGTTCAGCCAAAAATGTAATTTGCACAGTTTTCCCCTTTGCTCCAAAGGTAGTAGGGCAACACTCCGGCGTAGGAGTGTTAAGCAATAACTTCTCATTACCGCTACATTAAGCAGTAATCAGAGTGACTGCTGCACTTTTATTGGTCTATTGTACGTCCTTATCTTGTGCACAATTCACCATAATTACTGCTTAACAAAGTAATAATGATCAGCCTGTTAATTAACAGTTATAGGCTTAAGGCTTGGCCTATTAATGGACACCCTAAATCATGGTGTATAATGCACAAATACTTAATTAACCTGGTTCGGTTTAATAAAGCTATCATGAGCAGCCACTTCATTAGCAGTTATTAGCGTTATAAGGCTTAATAATGGAGTCCTAAAGGTTCCCTGTAAGGTGGTCAATTAACTCTAGTATTCTTAACTTTTAGATCCCTGAGGGTGTCTTTCATGTTTATGCATTGCTTTTTCTTTTCTCATATTTACGGCCTTTAACACTGTGTAATGTACGACTGCCTAATTTTCGTTTTTTCAGCACAACCCAGCCTATATGATAAAAACGTTATATTTAAACTTCAACTAACTATTTGGACACAACTGACTGCTTCAGAACAGTCAACAACACCGCTTACGCCCCCACACACTCACACACACCCCTGCTGCCCAATCCCTCCTCACACTGATTGGGCTTCTCACACCATGTGTTTTTTTTTTCCAGTTTTTATGATCAGAAATAAAAATGCAGTTATTTTGAGCTTTAAACGACACCATTTTTAAAAGTCGACACCATTTTGACATTCCAAAAACGCTAAATTTCATGTTTTTTTAAATGTTTGAGATCTCTGCTCCTACACAACATATGATCACAAAAGAAAGCTTCCTGTGACCTCTGAAGCCTCCGCTGTCAAACCAAACACACAGAAGCACCAAAGAAGGGCGTACTTTTGTATAAGACGGTGTTTCAGCAGTGGTGCGCTTCTGATGGTTAATGAAGTAGTAAGGAGCTGCCAGTTAATTAGCAGGAAATAGCTTATTAAGGCTTATTAGGGCATTATAATGTAATGAGAGTGCACACTCCTTACAGCGTACAACAATCAACTCTCTACAAAACTTATGTTTGGCACCAGGGCCTGCAAAAAGAGTCTGCATGGTTCACGTCAGGGTTAGGCTAGCTGAGCTCTGTCCTACATGGACCTCCGGACTGCTCCTTTCATGTGGCCACCTTGTATGGACCAGTGCCCCCTGAATGCTGGGGCTTTTCCAGATGTTGTTCAGGCAAGGAGGTTCAGTCGAGGACAAAGAGAAGGACATCAGGGCTCTACCATGCTGCGAACACATGGGACCACCTTAAATGGTAAACACAGAGTGGAAGGGGCTCACGTGTATTCTGAAAACCTACGCAAAGGTCCCGGTCCAAAGCTCCATCCTCCATGAAGCAATAACCGCTTCCCGCCTGCAACACATTTTCCATATTCAAGCAGAATTCACCCTGCAGCCGCTTTATTAGGTACACTTACTTTATAGCCATGCTTTATACATTTTACAGTCAGTTTTAGGCTGTAAAACACACCTCTCTGGCAGGCCTGACTGCACGTTTCAAACGAGCTGCTGAACGCATAATCGAAAACTGGAATATTCCCTGGCCGCTTTATTAGAAACCCCTCCCTTTGTAGCCCCACCTTGCTGGTTTACAGTTAAAGGCTGCACCCCATCTGCTGAGGTGCAGTTTGTGTTAGACATCCTCTAGACCAGAGGTCCCCAATCACCGGGCCACGGACCGCTATCGGTCCGTGAATCATTTGGTGCCGGGCCGCACAGAAAGACAGAATAAAAAATATTTTATTGATGATCAGGGTCTGAAAGATCTTTTATTTCAAAAAAACGCTCGTCTCGGTCACGTGATATGGTACATCAAAAGTTTTGCCCACAAGCTAGCAAAAATGAGTAAAAGACAAACGTCTTTGTGGAGCTTCTTCGTATTTTTACGCACTTTGTTTTTAGTTGTATCTATACCAGTCCGTGAAAATATTGTTTTTTAAATGAAACTGCTCCGTGGTGCAAAAAAGGGGCCGCTGCTTTAGACCTTCACCAGCAATCACAGAGGTAGATGTTTCCGGTATAGTGGCCAAGCACAAGATGGGTGATTCTAATAAAGTAGTCAATGAGTGTACAGTGTGAGTATTTCCAAATAAGGTGGTGAAGTACAAGGTGGATGTTTCCAATATGTTTACAATAAAGTGGCCAAGTACAAGATGAGTGTTTCTAATAAAGTGTCCAATAAGTGAAAGCACAAGATTGCTGTTTCCAATAAAGTGGCCAGGTACAAGGTGGACTTTTCCAGTGTAGCGGCCAAGATGGGTGTTTCTAATAAAGTGGCCAGTGATTGGAAGTACAAGGTGGGTGTTTCCAATAAAGTGGCCAGTGATTGGAAGTACAAGGTGGGTGTTTCCAATAAAGTGTCCAATCAGTAGAAGTAAAAGGCAGCCAGGTAAAAGTGGAAGATAAGTGTATACTAGAGTTTCTTTCTTATGGAATCATGAAGAAGGTGTAAGTGCAGTTTGCTGGTGGCAGATTGCAACATGTTGATTCCAGCCAATGCTAATCTAGCCATTCACGAGCACTGTGGTCTAGACGGTCTTTTAGCAGCGTAGTTTATAGTAGCATAGCAAGGCATGGCATGACGTAGTTTAGCGTATCACTCGAAACAGTCGGCGCGAGAGCGCTTGTGTCTAACTGACAGAACTGAGCTCGAACTGTTTACTCTTGAGAGCTTTAACAGGAGCCCGGTCACCCTTAACTGAGACGTGGAATTTCGTTTGCAAACAGTTCAAGGATAACTGATTTCCCCTGAAAGCGCTCAAGAAAACACCTTGCCCAACGGCTTGGCGACGCGGGCGGGTGATCTGACTGAACAGCGCCCTCGCAAGTGATGGATAAATTGCTCCGCATGCTGCCAAAGCTCATTACAGGAGGAAGCACTGCCAGCCAGGATTTGCGAAGTGCCCCTGCAGGATTCTTGGGTTTACAAAATTGTGACAGACAAATTGGGGGTGAAACAACAGCCGGGCCTTATTTCAATCAACCTGAGACAACAGTGTGGGGAAATATGAAGTGGTTTTGGAAAGGGGCGAGGAGCAGCGCGCCAGTGTTATGGATTTGTCACAGCTCCGGCCTACAGCCGGAAAAGCGGCCGCCACAGCATTTGCCCTCTCAGAAGTGCTTGCACGGGAAATCTGCACTGGTGTGGAGACTGTGAGGTCAAATCAGGCTCAACTGGTTCAAAATATGCTGGTTGAGAACCTGCAGGGATACAGAGAGAGCAATGACAAAGTTGGACCTCCCGACGCGCCTCGATTCTAACAAGTGGCGACAATCCATCATCCAGGGTCGTTATTGCGGTGCACTTGGCAAGCAGGCCTAAACAACATCATCAAAGTAATGTATTACTGTTTGGAGCCTTTAGTACACCCAACAGGAGGCTGCACTAACAGGATAAATGATGCTGAACTCATCAGATCCATTTACAGCTGATTTACAATCAAATACACAGAGACGTAATGGAATACGAGGGGTTAGGCTACTACACACCGAGAGACTCCAGCAACAATCGTAAAAGACTGTGTACAAAGCAGTAAAGCCTGCTACATTGACATAACCTTGCCATTAATTGACAGATTGTGTCCATTAATATTACAGCGTCATGACAGATATCACAGAGATACAGAGTGTGCGAGCTCATTTATGGACCAACATCTCCTATTCTTGAACATAGAAGTGTTTATTGAGGTTGTTTATGGACTAATACCACCTATTCTGCTGTATAGGAGTATTTATTGAGGTGGTCTCTGGACTAATATCTCCTATATTAGTGTATAGGAGCGTTCATTGAGGTTGCTTATGGACTAATATCTTGTACTGGGGCAGCTGCTGGTGGCCTGGTGGTTAAGGAGTTGCCCCTGCAATTTGAAGGCCATGGGTTCGAATCCAAGGACTCCCAGTGGCACCACTGAGGTGCCCGTGAGCAAGATACTGTCCCCACACACTGCGCCACCAGGCGCCATTGTCAGTAGTTCACTGCTTCACTGTGGTGAATAGGTTAAATACAGAGAACTCTAGTACTTTCCTCTAGGATCAATGTAAAATTAAATAACTATTGTAATTTAAAGAAGCATTTTTGGAGTAGAATCTCCCATTCTACTGTACAAGAGCATTGAGGTGCTTATGGACTAACATCTCCTATCGCATAGAAGTATTTATTAAGTTTGTCACTGGACTAGTATCTCCTGTTCCACTGAATGTAAGTGTTTTTGAGGTTGTTTATAGACTAAACTTCTCCTATTTTAGTCTATAGGAGTGCTTACTGAGGTTGTTTATGGACCACTATCTCCTATTCTAGATTCTAGAAGCTCTAAACAGAGCATGATATTCTAAAGTAACAAGGAGGCTTAATGTTAATGAAGCCTGTTAGCTGCAAAGCTCAGTATTTAAAGAAGTAGGGAGGCAATAACCTTGCCATAAGCTGTCATGACAGTTTATGTCCTTTAATATACAGTAACAGTAACATGTTGCCATTATTGGTAACTGTCATGACAGATACTACAACGTCTGATGTCAGTTTAATGTTAACTTAAATGTTAGTGTCTGTCATGACATGTAAGAACACGCTGGGAGGAGACTCAATAGCAGTTACACATTTATTCACCACAGAGAAACTAGGTAGAGACGTGGTCATACAAGAAGCTCAAAATACCAGCAACCAGGATAAAACCAGGTGGTCCAGTGTCGCAGTCCCAAACAGGGAAGAGTTCAAACAGGAGCAACCAGAACAAAAGGGCAAGGCAAAAATACTCAGTCCAAAAACATGCAAGGAAGGCAAAGTAGCCAGTAGGCAGGAGGACAACAGGCGGAGGCAAAAATCGTAAATCTCCAAAAAACAGATCAAAAACAACTGGATGAATTCCCGTGCGAAGTGTGATTGCGTGGTTGCCATAAAAACAGTGTTTGGAGACTCAAACATTGGCTTTATGGGAAAAAAAAATTGCGTTAAAAAAAAATCACCTCGCAGTGTAGATTCAAACCAGTGATGATTTTTTGTCAATGCCTATCACTCCATTGTGTACTTGTGTATATATATCCACAGTGTTCTCAAATATATTTATGGATCC
>JBBPCZ010000042.1:2267757-2303584 GCA_037974445.1 Brycinus macrolepidotus | reverse complement strand
GGTGATCACTAATCAGTCCCTCATAAAGCAGAATGAGGTGCTTGTGGAGGAATTTAACAGACACTGGCATGGAATGGCTCTCATACTCATAGAGATGCTGATTTCAAAATAAATTGCAGTGCTCTCTTAATTTTCTCCGGCGCCGTATAGTTATCTCATATTGTTTTGGCAGGTTTTCAGGCTCTAGAGGTGATCTGAGTAGGCTTTTGAATGAAAGAAAGCATCCGGTGTACAACCTGAAAGTGCACAGAATGTCCCTGAAAGTTCTCCCTGAAATGTCTTGCAAACATGTCCAACAGTTGTCCATTCGCCCAGGTTCTTCTGGGTTCTCCGGAGTCACTTTCCTGTGTCACATTCCAGTTCCACTGCTAAAACAATCCTGCAGAGGTCATTTGCTAATACTGTAGGTAGATTTAGCTTCACATTTAGGAGTGCCTTCCTTCCTCAGTAGTGAAGAGCAGGGTAAATAATGATCTGACAGTTTTCCTGTCCAAACCTCTGTCCCAAAGTTGGTTTGGAAGGTTTGTATTCTGTCACAACAAGCCATTATTCTCAGCGAAGTGCTTTTCGCAGTTGTTGGTTCCGTTTTGCAGATGTTTTACCGTTGTTCTACCTTGCAGCTCCTGAAAAGCATTTAAAATGTCCAGCAGAATGGGGTCCATTTGCTGGAATCACTGAAAGTGCACAACAGTTTTTCACAAAGCCCATAGCTTAGTCTGGCCCCTTTTAAATTCAGCCCCACTCTGTTTTCACCCCTAAATGGCATGTAAGGGCCTGTTAATTGTGCATACTGTATACATTTAGGGTCAATTTACCCACACTCCACTCTCCCACTCCTTTTGCTGGGTGCGAGGAACGACACCTCAACTTTTTCTTAAAAGGCGGCGTGATGTTATTTCAGCGACCAGCATCTGTTTGCGACTTCTCAGCTACGGCGGACTCGCCTTTTGTTACCCAAAGGCCTTGTTGTTTCTAGTGAGAGGTGTTTTTTTTTTCTTTTTATCTCCAGATTATTTATTGACTTAAAACGAGAGAGATGTAAAAGTTTTGATTATTTCACAGCTTTCACATAGTCTGTCAGAAGTTTGCAGACACTTTGCCCTCTCTTGGCAATTTGAAAAGTTACTTCTTAATTAAGCAAGAAAACATGCAGATTGGTGTTAGCATAGAGAAGCCACATGCTAATCCTTTGGGAACATGCTAAATGTTCATTAAAGTGGTGTGAGGAACAGCTTTTAAATAATGCTTTTCCTTTCCAAACTTAATAGAACATGTTGAAAGTTTCTTGCCCCAAAGGTGGACTGCTGATGTCCCGCCAAAGTGATAAAAATGCTCTATTCCCAAGGCTAAATTTTTTTTTACGTATTTAATAAACCTGCCCCCAATATGGTCATGTATGACAGTGGACCAAGAAAACAGTTCCAGCAATTTTAAAATTTTAAAACAACTTTTTAGGTACTCCCAAACTGCAGTTAGAGAGCTTTGACAGATATAATATTGGAGCGCTTGTGTAACAGCTGGTAGCAATTGATTGCGGGGTGTTAGCGGAGGTCCAGCACAACGCTGGGACAGCGTCCAGAAAACAAGGCCATTATATACAGATCCGCTTTCACTTGTTTTGCAACGGCAGCACCTTGTGGCTTTGATGAACGCCTATAAGAAAAAGACCTGAGGAGGAAAGAAAAGAGGCTTTAAAAGATAGTGGCCTGCCATATCACGAAGCTTCATTTTTGTTCTGGGGGGGGTCTTAGAGGTCTTTGTGCAGGCCTCCCTGCTGGGCCGCTGGGCCGGCTCTATTAGCATCGCTTTTCATAGGCTAATGGAGAAGAATGGGGGGTCGTGGAATAGCTGCTTTTCGTTCAGTTGGTGGCATCTTAGGAGAAAAACCTGCGGTCCTAAACAGCTCCCGCTCCTTCTTTTTCCTCGTTTCTTTTGCTGACCACTTACGCTCCATGCTGAGTCAAGGTCTTGAAGCATTTCTGCTAAGACTTTTTCATCACGGATTTGTCACAAGTCGTATTTTATCCTGCATGGAAACATTGGACGAGGGAAAGTACGACTGGTTGATGCAAGCGGCTCGTAAATCATGTGGGAATTTCCGCGCAATCAGCGTAAATAACTAGGCACTTGAAAGGAGGGACGTTCTGAGGCAGCAAAGTGGAACAAAAGCAGACATTTATTGAAAATAAAGGTTCCTAAATGGGCCTTGGCTTCTGTTTTAGAACTTTTATGTTATAGGAAGGCTCCTTAGGCTTTAGAAAGGTTTTTCGTACTCATTTACAGAAAATGAGATCCATTCTGAGGTTCTTTAGGGAACCGAAAGTGGTTCCTTAGCAATTTCTCACCAGAGAACTCTTTCTTGGACAGCATAAGCAGATTCAGTCTTTATAACACATTGCGTCTTCTAAAGAAAGCTGTTATTTTATGAAGTACCCATATTAAATAGAAGGTGAAGTGAAATAGTGAATAGCTGGTCCCTTTCTGGAACCTTTGGGACACACTGTTGCACTGAGTTCAATCATTCTTAGTGGTACCAGTGTTTAAATTCACCCGAAGCATTGGGTCCACAGGCCTACCCCCATGCTTAAAACCCATCGTACACTCAGCAAAGAAAAAAAAAAGCAAGTTTTGCGCTTGAGCTTAAAGCTTAAGTCATCACACACTCACCTCAAACCACACTGGGTTGCTTACGTGGTTTCTGACATTGTATGACACACTCTTATCTATAAAAATGTCTAAAAAAAATATATCACTTAACTAAAAACAGTAGCAGCCACTTTGAAGGCTGGATTTTTTCTGTACTTCTGGGAAAAACATCTCTTTGTATTTGCTCATCTTGTTCTTTATCTTACATTGAAAAATCTATTCAGTTCAGTTTTTACCCTCATTCTGATCTTCCACGTGGGTGATGCTGTAGAAGAACCAATTTTGGTTCCCTGCAAAACCTTCCAGTGGATTTTTTAGATAAAAGCTGAAGCTGAAAGAAGTTCCACCTCACGTAAGGGTCCTAGCAAGAGCCCTCGAACTGATTCAGAACCTCTACATTAAGTGAGGTTTCTCAAAATCTTTCCAAGGTTCTCTGCACTCTCAAACAAAACGTGGTTTTCCAGTGATCCTGTTCAGGAACTTTTTTTTTTTTTAAATTTTTTAAAAGACCCTAATCCTATTGACAGTCTATTGAATTTGTTCACAGTTTGAGCTGGAACCATACAGTTCTGACCTTGTCAAATGAAATGTTCTATTTTCTTTTTTTTAATATAACTCAGCACCTACATGCACTAAAAAGCCATTTTAAACATATTCCCATTGAAGCCATCCCGTATAGAGTGAAATATTGTCTGACAGCCCCAAGCACCTCTGTGCACCTCTGGAGGGTAGTGGAGAAATCCTGTGCTCCTGGAAAAGAAAGGGAACCAGCCATTTGTTCCCTGTTTTTTTTTTGACGATGCCTCTCAAACAGGGCCTGCAGGGGAGTTCGAGAGCCACGATTCCAAGATCGCAGCACCACGTAACAGCCAGACCGATTGCTGATGCACATTTTGTTCAGATTTTGGTGGACTCAAAAGGTCCGGGAGCTTTAACAAGTGCGCCTCGCTTCAAAATCACTCACAAATCACCCAAGTTCTTGCGAAGGACAGGTTAGAAGAGGGTGATAATTCCCGTTAAAAGGGAAACATGAGCTGGAAAATGTAATCGGCAGCTTTCAAAAGCACTTTTCACCTCCGTGCCGCTTTCACAAGGATCCGCCAAATAGCTGCGACTGATAGGACAACTGGCTACAAGCAAAGACGGTGGAGATGAAGCCGTGAACGCTTTTCCCATTAGATCCTCACCATCAGAAACCACATAAACAAGTCTATTAGAGACAAGTCTACTCAGCACTCAGGATGACAGCCAGTTAGAAGAGCTCAGCTAAACAAAACAAACAAACAAACAAACAAACAAACAAAAAGCATCCATATAGTCTCCATAGTGAAGTCCACTGTCCAGAGTTAATGAAGAAGGATGGCAGAAATCTCATATAGCCGTGGTCATGCTCAGTTTAAGGTCCCCGTTTCCATGACTACAGGGGGCCTCCTTTGGCATAATGCTTTTTAATGCTCCCTGCCCAGCCCAAGGTCCTAGGGGTCTTGTCCCGAATCTGCTGCTCCTTTCACAGGGAGTTGGGTAACAGTTGTTGACATACATGTGTAAATGATGCAGTTTGGGGTTTGTTTACTGCAAATTACCATGACAGTGAGAGAATGATGGGGGCTGGGGGGGTTGTTTCTCTGAAAGGGGGATATATTGCTACGAAAACACTCAGCCACATCATTTTTCATTTCTCCTAACAAATGTTGCATGGTGAGTATATTAGCGGCTGAAATGCAGAGACTGTCAACAGATTGGATGCTCGTTTTTTTGTTTTTTTTAATATTTATTAAATAATCACTGAGACACTTCCTACGCTTGAAATAAACGTGATAGATATATTTAGTTTTTATATATTTATAATGTATTTATTATAGTATACATATAGTTTGTATATTTATATATAGTGTATAGATGGTATAATAGCAAATTTAATATTTTTTCAAAAACCTCATCTTCCACGGTTCTGCAAGCTTCAAATGTCTGGAAACCCCTGTCGTAAAATGTGGAAAATAGTCAAAATAAAGGAAAAGGCACTTCATTATTCATAAGGCTTCACGACATCTGCATAAACCTACAGAAGCAGCTTAAAGCGTCATAAAGCCTCAGAAAGTGTTAAGACAACTGACACTATTTTAGAATAAGCCTGTATGAATGTTTATGTAGCCTCATGACACGAAAGGTTTAATTAGCTTTATGAATACCGGCCTTTGTGATACGAATGTGTCCAACAGGTGGAATGTTAGGGAAGTTTCCGTCCCATGAGATTTCAGGCCATTCTGTTTCTCGCTGTTTACAGTCATAAACAAACTTTCCAAAGACATAAAGGGGGGGTGGTTTAATCAGGCCTGGGCTGCATAAGGAAACAAAGGCAAAGACATTTGGTCTGTGTTACTGTGGGCGGGGATACTGACGGGATGCTGCTCTGTGGTGTTATTGTCCCTGACATCGTGCCTCGCTTTCTGTCTTAGATTTCTCTCCGGTTTGCCCTCCATGCGACCACGAAGTGGATGCGGATGCTATCCTGGAGCACATTTGTGCCAGCGAGTTTGGTAAGGACATCAAAAACTACCTCTTTTCTTTTACACTCTCTTTGTGCACACACACACACACACACTGTGGTGGAAACTGAGATGTCACAGCCAAAGCCCATAGACATAAGAATACGCCGCCAAAATCACCCAGGCCTCAGGCCAAACGCTACGCCTACTGCATGATCCAAGCATGGCGCCCCCTAGAGGAGGCCAAGCCGAGACATGCCTGGTGTGATTGGGCCGAAAAGAGAAGACAAAAGTATGTCCTGTAAACCAGCAGCTGCTATCTTGAACTTATAGGGATGTTCGGGTCTAAAATTAGCATTAATCATGTTGTCTGTGCTATGCTCAGTAGCACAGTACCCATTAGCCTCGTCGGTTTAACAGAATTTACTATTTTGAACTGTGTTTTTATGTTTTTAGCCATCAGGACTAATGGAAATTAAACAACCATTGAGAATTCCTGTGGTGTCCACCAATTGCTAGCCTGTCCACTCACCCACAGGCTAATAAATACAAGTGAGCTAGTACTAGTCTAAGTTTTTACCAAATAAAATCACAAAGAAAGCACAACAATTATGCCAGAGAAAGGTTTTTTGCTCTTTCAGCAAGAGAAAAGAAGCCAAACTAAGGAACAGTATTTAGATAACAGGCTAACATTAGCTTTTAGCCTGTCCACCTCATCTGAGCCATTTCTGTCATTAATGATGATTTGAAAGCAGCTGGTAATGCAAATAACATAGTTGGCCTGCTTACGGTAACATTAGTCATTTCATGTGCATTCGCTTCGGCCTACAAAAACAGTGACCCCCCCAGAAAAGCAGCTTAGTGGTGTTTCAATAGTTCCCACCACCTTCAGGATCATCAGCAGTGGGTTTTATTAGTCTTTAAACTGGAAAAGCTTATTCTGTAGGTGCAGACATGTTCAAATGTGAAGTGGTTTGAGGCAAGTCTGTGGGATGACTTTCTCTAATTTCTCTAAAGAAGAGCTTGTAGACTCCTGAGCTTGTAGACTTCGCAGCAATACAAAGCTAAAGAGCAAACTTCAGACATATCTTGGCTGTAACAAGATCCTTGGCCTTCCTTTTGCCAAGTGGACTGAGGCATCAGCGTCAGAATGAAGAAAAGGTTGCTGAGTTGGACTCCCTTTACTGGATGACACAGGCCTTCCCGGACCTCCACAGTTTAGCAGCTGAGGTTTAGTTTGCAGTCATGCAGAAAGCAAGAGAATGGGACATGCCTCCAGAATTACAGTGGAGGGGTTGGGGGGGGGGTTGTAGCGCATTACAGGAAAGTCACGCTCACAGCAGAGGCCAAATGACCAGAACAGAAATGGAACACGCAATAACTCTCGCTAACGGTTAGCAGTTAACACTTTACATTTGGCCTGCTATTTACTATTACATACGCTCAGATTATATAATATTAGAAAATGTGTAATATATGTCAAGATATGTAATATATTCATGCAAATCTGATGTCTTAATACATAACGGATTATTTATATATCCATATATACATTTGCTGGAATAAGCCTTTATATGTAGGTTTATGTCAGCTGTTATAAAGGCCTTATGTAGATGTCATTAGTGAAGTCCTACTTTTTTTTAACTTAATATATGAATATCTTTTTTTTATTTCCACATATTTGCAAGTGAGTATTGAATATTGCCATGGGCTTTTATTCATTTTTTCCATCTAGTTTTTGCAAAGAACAAACACAAAACCTAAGAAAGGTTCAAAACTGAAGTCATGTGAAGTTCTCGAAAACGGACCAAGAAAACTTTCATTGTGAAGCATGACTGTTGATTGGCTGGGAATGTTTAAGATGTATTTTATATGTAGATTTTTGAGGATATGGAGTCTAGGAGCACCAATCTAGCAAGACTCACCAGTCTAATATTTTCTTTTTGACCAGCTTTTAAAATATTCACATATACAAACAGGAAACCGTGTTTTACCTTATTTTAAAGGTAATTTTTATTTCACAGATTTTTCTTTCCCAGCGTGTTGCTGTCAAAGGTTTCATTTTATAATGGAACAAGACGACTGTCCCCACTGCTTAGAATAACAGCTGCAGGTCCTTTTCAGCCCTTGTAAATCCATGTCATGGTTTGGATGACCCTTTTAGAGGCCACTACTCTGTAACTAATGAATTGAGGTAATTCACCCGGGTCCTAAAGCCTTTATTTGGCTGTCGCTCAGAGCCGTAAATTGGGATGTTTGTTTTCCTGTCTGGCCCGATGGACGTGACAACAGCAGCGACGCTGACCTCTGCGCAGGGGTCAGCTCAGTCCCCGCTGACTTAGGGAGACTTTAGTTTACTATTAACGTACACAAAAGGGCTTATTTGAGGATTTTTAAAGGAACCATCCATTGAAGTTCCTTAAATGACACTTTGGGCTCTTTTAAAGGACCTTTCAACGAATGGTTCCTTAAGAAAATCAATTCAGTGAATGACGTCTTTTTCTAGAACTATATTCCCAACTCAAAAACCATTTAGAATCTTTTATTTTTTATTTCTATTGTATTATATAAATGTTCCATTTTCTGAATGTGCAAGAAAGTGCATTTCAGTGCACTGCAGCAAAAATTCAAATTTATCTAAAAATTTTAGCCATTTTTGGTGAGGGAAAAAATCTTAAATTTTGTCAGTATGTTATTCTCACTGTTATAAGATCATTAATACAATTATCAAACCCATTTCTAGACACATTAACTTGCTTTAGGTAGATTCTTGTAAATATCAGTGCAAAATTTTAAGCGTGTTTTGTGGATTTCTAAATTTAAAATCAACTTACACATCCTTAAAGATCAAAATTGTAAATGGAATTTGTCTGCAAAAACTTTTTGTGCTCAATTTATATTTTTTGGGTTTAACATTCTGGGGAAAAACATAAAAAAGAAAATGTGCCATAACTTTTGCATGGGTTTATTTTCTTTAAAAATTTTAAAAAATTGAAATTTGACCATGTGGTGCCTAAACCTTTGTGTGCAACTGTATATCAATAACTGTATTTCTAAGCAAAATGATCTCCATTGTCTTGCAAAAGAACTTAAAATAATCTTATAAAATGAAATAAAATTACTTTTTAAAAAAGGCCAAAAATTTTAGAAATAGGTTGATCTTATATTTTACTCTAACTTTTTACATCTCACAACGAGACATATTAGATATGTTGGCGACATTTAAGACGTCTTCATTTGCCAAAATGTTATTTTTGCTCACTGCTCGAAATTGTCGGATCTTTCACTCCAGCCCTGTTGCTTTTCTTATGCACCACCCCCCCCCCCCCCAACTCGCCGCCTTAGTCATCCTTCTTTTGCTGCCAAGGTTTTCCCAGCTAGCATGTGTGAGTGCTTAGCCATCCAGAACTTCTGCATTAGCACTCATTCCAGCCCTTCTGGTTCCTTGGGAAAGCAGAAAAAAAGCAAAAATGAAAAAAAATAAAACAAGCCGCGTCTCGCTGCTAAAACCAGTCAATCAATCACCGGCGGCACATTCCATTCTGGTCTACCTGATCCTGGTGTACCATGCAAACGATGGCACATTAACAGCCCCAGCTTTTCCTCCATAATTAAGATGGATGGTGTTTTGCTTTCGGGTCTCAATAGCAGTTTTTGGCTCGATATGGGAGTTAATCCAGACGGTGGGAGTGATGGTTACTGACGATGGCTGTTAAACGAGCCCATAACAGAGGCCATTAGGGCCTGTCCCAGCGGGAGCTACACTGACAAAAGGAGTGCGCCGCACCAGCCGCTTCCTGCTGTCCTCCCAGGAGGAAAACAAATGCTGGTTTTGGTTAGCCTCGCACAAAAAAAACATGTAAAGCTTCGTTCAGCCAGGGGTTCCAGCGGCCCAAGACATCTTTTGGTAATTTCTCTGGACAGCTTTGTTTAGCCCAGGCCTGCTGGCCACCTCCAAAAAGCCCCTCGGTGACCTCCAGCTTCAGCCCTAAAGGAGGCTAGCAGAGGCAGCCGAAAAGGGGAGAAAGTGAGAGTAGAGCGTGGGGATAATGCTCGGGATGAATGTTCTGTACCGACGTGTCACCTGCCTTGTGTTGGCACTGCCCAGTGGTGTGAAGAGGAAGAACATTCCTGCTTAGCAAAGCTATACAAGCAATTATAGCGGATGGTTTAGCTGGTTTTACTGGTTAGCCAAGCCATCCATTAGCTGGTTTGATGCCGTGATGTTGGTTATTCTTAAGTAAAAGTAGAGGAAAAGTTAAGAAGCCCTTATAGTCACGTAAGAACACACTACAGCACACAGTATAAAATTGTTCTCTGCATTTTACCCATTCACCAAGTGAAGCAGTGGGCTGCCACCAACGAGGGGCACCCGGGGAGCAGTGTGTGGGGACAGTACCTTGATCAAGGGTCCCTGAGTGGTGCCACTGGCAGTCCTGGGATTCAACCCATGACCTTCTGATCACAGGGCAACTTCCTAACCACTGGGCCACCAGCTGCCCCAAAGACAGTTTTGTGTTAAAGAAAAATCTACTTTGAGCTGTATTTAAACCCACAACCTTGCCTCTCGCAGCACAGTTCTTTATTTTAAATAAATAATTATGGGTAAAATAAATAGAAAATCATGGCTGTAGCTGTTTTTCTAGCTAGGCAATTGACTTCTCAATAAAAATAAAAAAAAGTTGAGATATTTTTGCTTTCACTCCATCCTTGCTGCGTAACACAGACGCGGGTCATACTCTGTCATGATAGCTTATGTCCAGTAATATTCCAGTGTTGTTACTATTACCATTTATTGCCATGATGTGTCATAATGTTCGAAGCATCATCAGTCATGACAATAACCAATAACGGCAACAAATACACTGTTGAATTAATAATAACAAAATCTGGCAGCCCTGGCAGCCAGTGATGTTTTTTCTAGAACTATATTCCCAACTCAAGAACCGTTTAGAACCCTTTTATTGTTATTTTTTTCCTATATTATATAAATGTTCCATTTTCTGAATGGGCAAGAATGTGCATTCCAGTGCATTGCAGTTAAGAAATGTCCTAAAATTCTAAATTAAAATCTTTAATTTTGTCAATATCTTATATTGATATCTCAATATATTTTATAATCCTATTAATAAGAACATTAATAGGATTATAAAACCTATTTCTAGATATTTTTACTTGCTCTAGGTACATTTTTGTGCAGATGTATACAATATTTTCAGCAAGTTTTGTTGATTTCTAAATTTACAATCAACTTACACATTCTTTACAAAAATCACATGTATAAATGGAATTGGTTTGCAAATTTTTGTGCCCAATTTCTGTTTTTTTTTTTTTTTTTTTTGGTTTAACATAATGGGGAAAAAAGATAAAATAGAAAATATACCTAAAGTCAGATTTTAGGTATATTTTCTTTAAAAAAATACAAATTTGAAATTTGACCATCTGGTGCCCAAACCTTTGCATGCGACTGTATTTCAATAATTTTCTACTTTTATCTACAACAACAAAATGACAGATCATGACCATCTACCATGACATGTTCATGGAATGGTTACGTCAGTGTTACACACACACAAAAAAGGACAGTTAGAGGGGAAAATACACTCGAGTACAGGAGGTTTGGCTTGTTGAACGTGGGCTGCAGATGTAACGGTTTTTGACAATGGCAAATTTGTTCCGTTTGTGTTTGGCCATATGTGCAATCTTGCAAGCGCACTTCAGGCATTTGCGCGCCGCAATGCTAATCCGTTTCGTCTGGGAAGGTTGTAGATTCCTCAGGAACGCCACCGATGTCGTCCGTTGCGCAGTTCCGATTTCACAAACATCTTAATGAGGGCCTCGGGTGACCCCGTGGTTAAGCTCTGTCATAACTCCTTGCTGCCAGTGACGCGAGCAAGAGATGACTAGCAGATATTTCACATACCACGGCAGACGGCGAGAGTTCACCCGGCTTTTGATCTCAACGCGTTGACCAGACTTACTCGCTGACCCTTTTATGGGAAACCTGGACTTTTATGGGAAATGCCATTCATGTCCAGGCCTCACTTTTACTGCCCTTTTCCCTGACCTGATCGCCCGTCCAGTAGAACGCTTCTCCTCTCGCACTTCACTTGGCAGGCCCTCCTGTAGTCAATGATGCGTAAATGATTGGCCTGGGGCAGTAAAAGTGTACGGCTCTCCCTGTGGAACTGTGGTTTCTGCATGGGTTTAGTCATCGTCATCGCAGGCTGCGAGGGAAGCTGTGCTTGGAAATGTTGTCATCCCTCGAGCACCCTCCTCCTCCCCCCCCAGCTGGGTTTATGGCACCATTAGAAACATCTGCAAGTCTGCCTCTCGCCCCGTGATGGTACAAGTGGGCAAGTCGAGCCGGACAGGGGGGTTAAAAGCTAGCCATCTGCAGGTCTTTACAGGCTCAGCGCATGGTTGACCGGCCACGATCCTGAACACTTACCTCCCCAAGTCCAAGAAGCAAAGTACACATCAATATTACCATACACGCTATGGTCATTTTTGCTGGTACCACAATTAGACTACCGTTTATAAGGCTTTGTCATGTTATTAACTTGAAAAAACATTCCTATTGGATGTTTAATAAGCTTTTTTATGTTAGTAAGCAGTTATCAGAATCAGAAGAGTCAGAATCAGAAAACGTTATTGAAATTGCTTATGCTACGACTGCACAGACACACAGAGACACAGAGACAAGAACAATATAAACTATAAAGTCTAAATAAATCCAAGAAAAACTCTGCAGAAAATACTCAATATGAAATACATTATGCTATATACACAAATGCTGGGGTATTAATACTATAAATACTTAACTCACAGTTAAGTGAATTGCTAGTAACACAAATGGTGGTTAGGAGTTTGATACTGTACATAATAGAGATCAGTAGTAGATCAGTAATATTGCCCTAAGTAGTGATATTTCACATAGTGAGACTATTTCACGTAATAATAATAAGATATTGCACATGTTGAAATGATTTAGCTCCCAACAGCGAGAGGGCAACAACTACTCTTTCTGGTTAACATTAACTAATTCATTATAACCATTCATAAATCCTTCATAAAGGTAGTCTTATCATAAAGTGATACAAGTGGTATTTGATTAACATTTTTTAGACCTAATTTTACCAAGACATTTACGATTTAGCATGGCTGAGAGCGTCGCCGTATGTCTTTTTTAATAACTGACCTGAGCTTTAGTGTCTTGAACTCTGTTTATGAGTCTGCTGTGTGTTTTGCTCCGAGTTTGTCTCTTCATGTTTGTGTTTCTTCGCGTTTTGTCACAATGCGGTCTCCTCATCCGTGATGCCATAGACTCTCTCTCCAAAAACTTCAACCACAAAAATCTATTTTTTAAATGATCAATACTCTGATCAACTGATCAACCGATCAAAAACTTATATACACGAGCACTGCAGGTTATGTTAACAGACGTTTTGACATTCGAACCATGACCATATTTCAAAAATTGCAGGAGGAGAAGAGGTACCAAATTCAGCTATAAAAAGAATTATAATAATAATAAAAATAAAACTTAAGAAGAACAAAAGTGTGATTGCTGTAATCACACTAATTACAGAGGAATCTGATACAAGGTCAGTCCTCTTCAGTCCGAGGATTGTCTGAAACGGGAAGTTTAGTTTTTTACAGCTCACAGTAAGCGTCCTAAACCGCGTTCACGAATCTATTCCACCTTAACGAAGAGTCGGATGCAGTTTCTTTTGGGGTTTATTTAGGGTAAAAGACTTAGGTTTCTAATGACTAGCTTGTAGCTTCGGTTCTAAACTTAAGAAGCAACATTTTGACCCCAAACATATCTCAGCAAATCGACTACATCTGGAGTCAGAGGGAAAATTGTGTACATTTGATTTTTTGCCAAACGGTTCCTTTAATCCTCTGGAAAGGTTTAAATCAGCTGGAACATCCTTCCATTTATCTGCCGCTTATCAGCAATCTGGGTTTTTTTTAGGAAAGGACGTAGACTGTGCCGACAAGCCACTTAACCCTTAGAACTCAGGGTGTATCAGTAAACTATGATTTCAGTAAATATAAACAGTGTAAAACAGTCTAAAACCTGTGTTTACCCTCAGAACTCAGAGTGTATCAGTAAACTCTGATTTCAGTAAATATAAATGGTGTAAAACAGTCTAGAACCGGTATTTGTTCTCCTACACACTCGCCGTTTGCTGCTCTTTCTCTCGGCGCACCGCCGCTCGGCCGCTCTCCGGACCCCCTCCCTCTGCTGGTTTTGCCCACCCACTTGTGGGCGGAGACTATCCTGAAAGTTCTCTCGGGTTCAAAGATCTTCTGTTTTTTTCTGTTTGTCTCTAAGACCTAAAATAAAAGAAATTTGTTCATTTTTGTCCTTCATGGGCATTTGCGTGTGACACCATTTTTAAAATCTCAGTAGTGGTTATTATTATTATTACATGATTTTTAAATTACAATAACTTTGGTTCTGCATGACACAGGAACACCAAACAAAGCTCAGCATGACGTCTGACACCTCGAGCACCAACACAAACCGGGGGAACTTCCATATAAGGAGCTGTTTTGCCGTATTGTTGTGCTTTTGGCGCTGATCCATGCCGCTCGTGTTCAAACAGTTAAAAAAATAAAACATGTCAGTTGAACATGTCAAACAAGGGATGTTGACCTTGGATGGGTCTTTTTTCCTTTGGCCATCCATTTTTGTGGACAATGTTAAGCAGATCGGTCCTTGGCCTGACCTGTCGGGTTCCTCTCCTCCTTGGTTACTCCTTTAATGAAGTGCCAGGAGAACAGAGGTCACCGGCTGCCGAACAGAAAGCTGACCGTGCAAATATTTACCAGAGCTGTCCAGGATGATGTACTTATTCAGGGAGAGGAAGTGCAGACCTTGTTTTTTTTCCTCAAAGGCCACAAAGTATCATCTAACCAAAGCGTAAACGTTTTCAGAGTTTTTCATGATGATTAATGAACGTGATTTGTATAACATTGCACAGTTTGACTAACTGACACTGGTGTCGCTCATCGGCTACTGCTGTGCTGGAGCCAGTGCACAACACTAAAAGGGAACTTCTATTTATCAAAAGTTCCACATAATTAACTAGTTAAGTCAAAGTCATTCAGGCTGGTTTGGTGTGAAATGCTCTGTTATAGACAGAAATGTGGTGAAAAGTGGTTTAAAGGGTCCATATCACATATTATCCCCATGTTTTTATTGTTTGGTTTATTCATAATGTTTGTACTATTATATACTAAACAGTTTTTTTAAACTAGTAATTTCATATTTGACCATTGTTTAACCCCTCTTTTTCCTTAGAATGAATGAGCCCCTATATGATATATGTAAATATCCTCTATTCTGATAGGCTGCCCTGAGTTGTGCCTCATTAAAAAGAAAAGAACATACAAACAAAAAAAAAAAAACAGTCTGGGCTTAAATGCCTCTCATGATTTCACAGTGAATAGGCGGGGCTTAACTGCTGTAGGCTGAATGAAGCAGATATATGTAAATGTGTTGGGTTTTTGTGACATCACAAAAACAGTGAAATCCCCAAGAGTGGTCCCTTTCAGTCGATGGACAGGGTAGAGGGGGGCTGTTGCATTAACTGTTCAGCTATTTTATGGTCTGTAACTGTACCCACAAAGTGCACTTACATGGTAGGTGTTTCCAATAACATGGCCATGAAGGCCAACAAGCTAGAAATTCTTCTTAGCACTTGCGGGGTTTGACCGTAGCCAGGGACTCCGGATTAAAATTGGGCACAGGAGAGCCAAATAAAACTGACCATGTTGTAGTTATGTTGGGGCCTTTGGTCAGCAACAGTTGGGTATTAAGGGTATTAGCCGCAGAGCCTCCGCTGAAATACAGCATTGACTTTGCTAAGCGCTCTGCGACTGTACGGATTATGGCTGAAAGGTGCACCGAGAGTTCAGGTGGAATTTAAACCTTGACAAAGTGCTTTCTTGTGGGTGGGCCCGGATTTGTCTCTGCACCCCCACCCCCTTCCTGCAGTGAAAAAAACCACGAAGTCTGATCGTTTTGTTAAATTCCATTAAATGTTAAGCCCTCTTAAAGAAGCAGTTCATAGAGCCGAGATTCCGGATCAAGCGTTTAATCCCTACCATGTGCGCCGTTAATTCCTGGAAAAGTGAACCGTATTCCTCTGCAGTGCTAATTAGTTGTGAGTAGGTGTGAGAGATGGGGTGGTGGAGTTCTCCCTGAATTGCTGCCTGGAAGGCTCGCGGAAATGCTAACATACCTTCTGGTCGCCTAATCGTCTCCACAACACCCTCAAACCTGAAAAGTAATGTTGAAATGCTACGATGCGTCTGCTGGGTGTCACTGCCTCATTCAAACCTATAAAAGTCTCTAAATGAGAGCTAATTCCAAAAGCATAACTTTCTCTGGCAATGGTTGTCCACCACTGTGGAGACATGAGCCAGGCTCCAACGCCGCACAGGAAGGATTTGGTTTCACTGTGGTCTACACACTGACAGCCGATGGAGAGCGATCAGGCCGTTAAAGGGCAATTAGCAGTAAATCTCTATTCAAATGCTTTTCCGCGCAGAGCCCTTTTCCACAGGTCTTTGGGAGCAAGGTGATTATTTGGGGAGAATTCCTGAAAGGGTGCAAGAGGGGCTGAGGTTGACACTGGACGTAAAATTTTGCACGTTTCCCCACCCTCCTCGGTCCTTGCTTCAGACCGAAATGGACTCACCTAAAAGGTGGCCACGGCTCTGAGTGGGACCACCGGGTAGTTGACCTGCATGCAACCCAGGCATCAGGAGGTGAAGGAAGCCAAAAGATTAAAGAGGTTAAAGAGAGTTTAGTGAAAGATCAGGCAGATTACGTCAAATCCAAAGAGGTGGGCTGAGATTATGGAGGGAAGGAAACCAAAGGACAGGAAAAGGTCATGGCTGACTTTCCACAAAGCACCACTTCACCCAGAAAAGCAACAGCTTCACACCAGGCAGGAAGGGGCCAAGTATACTTCTTAACTGATTCAGTCCATGTGGACTGTCTAGGTTTTAGCTTCGCTAACTGTGGATTCATCTTAACCCTTAGAACTCAGAGTATTAGTAAAATCTGATTTCAGTAAATATAACCGGTGTAAAACAGTCTAGAACCGGTGTTTGTTGTCCTACATGCTCGGCGTTTGCTGTTCTTTCTCTTGGCGCGTCGCCGCTCGGCCGCTCTCCGGACCCCCTCCCTCTGTGGGTTTTCCCCACCCACTTGTGGGCAGAGACTATCCTGAAAGTTCTCCCGGGTTCGTAGATCTCGTGTTTTTCCCGTTTGTTTCTAAAACCTAAAATAAAAGAAATTTGTTCATTTTTGTTCTTTATGTTCATTTGTGTGTGACACCATTTTTAAAACCCCAGTTGTGGTTATTATTATTATTACATGTTTTTAAATTACAATAACTTTGGTTCTACGTGACATAGGAGCACCAAACAAAGCAAACAAAACATGACGTCTGACACCTTGAGCATCAACACAAACCAGACAAAAATATAAGGAGTTCTTTGGCCGTATGATGACAATTTACCATTTGTTTTGCTGCCGGCATGGATCCGTGGCGCTTGTGTTCTATGGGCAAAAGGAATGATTTGCGGCAAAATCAATTTTCCACTGATGTCAGACATGGCCGATCAGTCAAGACATCTTTGGAGTCCAAATTTGGCTTCATTACTTAAGCTCTCTAACACTTGTCAATTGTCAAATCTTTTTCTGTAAATACTCGGACTACTGCCATTTTACAGGCTTCCTACATGGTATTTCTGAATAAGTACTCAAATACTCCTCCTCATAATCACCCTTAAAAAAATGAAGAGAGAAGATTTGGGGATGTATTTTCAGAAAGGTTCAGGTGACTGACTAGTTCTAAAGAAACAAAATTTGGGCTACAAACATTTCTGGGATCAGTGGAAAATGGGCTTTTATGCCAAACTCTTCATGTAAGGTCGCCAAGACTTATGGTAGGTAATGCGACTGATAAAAACAAAGGTGCCGAGCAGGGTTGGAGCAATGTCACTAAAGAACCACTTTTGGTTTTAAACAACTTCGAATTTTAAAGAACCTCCACATAATGGAAAGGTGCCACCTGAAGGTTTTTCCTAGAATCGTAAATCCAAGACTTCACTTTTAAGAGTATAGTTTAGTCGGCCAACACCTTTGGCACATACAGTTAAGTCACATTTCCACTGTATAGTAGCTGTTTGACTCAACTTTACACTATTGGTACCTGGTGCCTCATTGTTTTACGCCACAGTTTGTATCCTCTTGATATAGCTACAAGAAACCGTAATGATGTTTATCAATATTTTAGTTGCTTGGAACTTGCAACAGTCTAAGTGCAAAGAATAGAACGAAAAGCCAGGTACTAGGTGTTACATTTGTCTAAGGGAAACCCAAAAAAGGCAAGCAGAGTCAAGTTGAGTTAACTGCATCTTAGCTTAGCTAATGTCCTTTTTTCACTGCTTACCTTTTTTCTTTTTCCATTACACAAATGTAGCACCTAATACCTGGTATGAAAAATAGTCGAGTCAAGTCAAGCCAGTAACATACAGTGGAAAAAATGGACATTCGATACCTAAGAAGCAGTGGTCCTCGCCTAATTAAAATAAGCTTATAATGCTGGTCTTCCGTCGAAACAAGACAGGAAGGTTCGGTTACGTCTGGAGGGGCACAGGGCAGACAGGCTGCAATCTGTGACATTCTTTCCCCTCGGGAGCAGAGAGGGCAGTGGTGACAGATTGGTTTACATGGCCATGGCATTATCTTGATGAAGGCCCTTAAACTTGAGTCTGTGACAAAGATACCTGGGTCATTATGAAGTGCCCCGGGACCCTGAGGGGAGGACAGAAGCTTGATATTGATTACAACACCCATTCTGACCCTCTCTCTCCCTCTCTTTAATCCAATCTCTTTTTTGTGGTTTTGATTTCCCTTGCAACCCAACCTCTGCATTCTGCTGGGCCTCATCGGGCCCAGCTTATGTCTTAATTAATAGGACTTTTTGCCCTGTCTAACAGGTTCAGCATTCACAGTAAAATGAAACACCTTCCTTAATCCTTTTTTTCCTTTTACAGTGGTGGTGAATTGAACCAGATGTTTCCAGCACAAATAAAGCCATTTTATTTACTATCGACCCCCAGTGAACCTACTCATGTTCTCTGAGTGTTTATATGGAGTGCTGATGATGCTAAAATAGTGGCTAACCTGAACTAAATCAGTTTTATTTGGGAACAATTTTCCATCACAGTATATTCCTCCACCAAGAATAAATTTTATAATAGATACTGGGCCAAAGCTTCTCTAAACTGCGAGTACTGTGTTATAGTAGTATAGTATTCACAACCATTTTATGTAATAAGCTTCTAGTTCCATTCATCATCGCTGTGAACAACTCTTACTTGGCAAGTTGCTCTTGAATAGAGCATTTCACACGTAACTCATAACGAACCATAATTGCTTAGTTACGCAGACGAATTGGTACTAGATTCAATACAGCTTTAACACATCTACATTCAGAAGGTTTGGTGGTGACACAAAAAGGTACATTTATCAAAAAAAAGGTCCCACTCTCTTTGTGGACTTAAATGAAGCAAGCATGTGGATTTACACACACTGTGAAGGCTTTAGGACGTTTCTCATCTTTTAGGCACAAAGAATTCCCAGAAAATAAAAGCCACCAAGGTGAGTGAGTCTGGAAGGAGCCCAGGTTTTCAGGCCATGGCTCAGCCTCTGAAAGCAAAGAGCCCATTCTTTCCTAGCCTGTCAGTTAAGCACAGTTTTGCTGGAGGCTCTTGCTCTCTCACTCGGGTATGATTTCATAAAGCCTGACCCGACCTCTGCTTTTGTTTCCTTCTCTCCTCAGCCATCAAGACCAAGATCAAGGAGGTGAAACGGGAAAATGCAGACCGCAAGGTGATCCTCCAGAAGAAGAGGAAGGCCCTGAAGCTGGGCACGCTGAAGAAGAAGGACCTGAAGAAGCTGGTCCTCTACCTGAAGAACGGCGCCGACTGCCCGTGCTCTCAGCTGGACAACCTGAGCAGCACCTACCTCATCATGGGCCGCAAAGTGGACAAGCAGCACCTCATCACCGGCATCCACAAGTGGGACAAATCCAGCAAGGAGTTCAAAAAGACCATGAAGAAGCTGCGAAGCCACAAGTGCCCTGTCTTCGAGAATGTCTTCAAATAATCTCCCCCCGGCGTTCCCGTCCCCGCTTCAACGAACTTGCACATCCTGGCGAACCCAAATGACCCCCTCACCCACTTTGTTTTATATTCAGTATATATTATATTTCTATGTTTATGTCTCAGAGCAACTCTTGGCAAACCCTGTGCTGTTTAAGATAGAGGACTCTTAACTGGAGTGATTCACAAATGGTACAGCTGATACACTATCATGCAAAAAAAAAGAAAAAAAAAAAAAGATCGCTACTGTATATATCCATATCTCTTCAGAATGGGTTGTAAAATGACCAGAATTCTTCTTGAATGTTTCTGTTATTTCCCTTCTATCTATGAACAACATTGCAATATTTAGGAACACATTTCTGGCATTGGCTGAAGCTTTTTTGGATTATTTGGATTATTTCTGTATTTTACACTGTGAAACCTGCACATGAGATTTTTCTTGAGCCTTTAATGTTCTGTTCCGTTGCCAGAACTCCAACTTTTATCTCTTCCATAACCAGTTAAATGTCTTTTGCCTTTGATATGCTGTTGATTCCAGTAGAAGCTGTTTCAATGTTTCGCCTTTTTTCCCTGATGCTATACGATACTGTGGTGTTTCAGTACAATTTTTTGCTACACATGCTAAATAAGGAGTGGCTGAAAATGTGCCTTATGTTAATACGTTAACGTCTCCAAGCTAACACTCTCATCATGATTGGTTGCACTACTAGTGCTAGGGGTGACTAGAGGGCTTTTTACTCGTCGTCTAGTCATGATCAAACCAAAACAAAAAGAAAAAGTGAGTCCTCTAGACATGCTGTAGTGTTAGTATCACTTGCTAATAGTCAGATGTGTCTGACAGCAGGTCTCTGGTGTGAGATGTGCAAGAGTTTTTGTTGTATCTCAGTAAGGCGTAAACTGCATCACCACAGCTTTCAGAATCTCAGCACAAAGTCCCCCTAATGTCCCCGAAATCTCGGCTTTGGCTATTTGTACTTCCATCCAGTCTGTCATAGCAAGTTACATTCATGTTTTAAGGAGTTATCGCTGAATTTGGTTTGGAGCTATATGGAGCGAAATATCCTTATGCATTTGCCAACTGGTACTTTATCTAGTGCATCACAATACCATTATACAAGTTGAAACAAACTGACAATAAAAAAGCAATATAGCAAATAGTAGCCTCAAATTTTAGCCTCACAGGCTTTTTCCCGTTGCCAGTTTGGCTCTCATTCTGGGCTTCGTGCACGTTAAGCTGACATTGCATTTGACCAAAGCGTTTTTTTTCTTTACTTTTTGAAATGTAATAATGCAATCCCTGCACCCTTCTGACCAACAATTCCCCATAGCTAATGTCCGAATACTCCGCAATTTAAAAAGGCACAACATAGCTACGGTACCAATTGTCTTTTTCTCCTTTCATCTTCAGTGTTAGCACTATTAGCCTGATTTCATTTGTGTGCCCTTTGTAAAATGTCGCTAATCATGTTTGTACATAAAATTTTATCACAAATATAGAATAAAACCATGACACAAACACAAAGCCTGACATCATTGCTCATCTGCCTGACAAGCTAAAACAGCAATAATGTCTTGGACAAAAAGGAGCCTCAGTTCAGGAACTTTGAAAAATTGGTCTCGGGTCAATAGGCTGGGTCACTTCCTGAGGCTTCAGCCTTTGTAGGAATTTGTTGGGAAAGAAACTAAAGGTTACGTCAACACTGATGATTTACAGCAACACTGATCAGTGTCTTAGAAACAGAGTGTTCATTACGGCCATAAAACTCTGTGGCGCTAAAGCTCTTCATTGTCTTTTTTTTCCCCTTGGTTACACCCCTATCCTCTTAATCCCTGTCTAGAATGTGGCAACCATCTTAGATCAACAACTAGAACCACTTCGCAGCTAAACTGCCATTTGCCCGCCATGTTGCACTTGATTTATGACTTGTTCCAACTCTGTGAAAGCAAGTAGAGCTCTGGAAACGATTGCATGAATGAACACAAAGCCATGTCAGAGTTAATTACAGCTTATTTGACTGCAGGCGTCTCCAAACACAGCTGATTGTTTTTGTTTTTTGTTTTGTTTTCTTTTTTATGGCCTAGTGTTACCTCCACTGGCGCTCTGAAACAACTGCCCATGCACGTGTGATCTGCTATGGCGGCTATGTGTATTTGGCTGGATTTCACTCTTCTTACGTATTCAGCAACAGGGCATAGGTGGCGTGTGTGGATGACAACACCCCCCGATACCACCACTGATAACTAAAACAATGGAGTGAAACCCATTGTCGTGGTTCTGTTACACCTATTTGTTGGTTATGCTACATCCATTTTCATGGATACACTGAGCACCAAGTTCAAAGTTCAAGATTATTTTATTGTCACAAGCAGCTGTGTACAGTGCACAGTGTGCTGAGACGTTTCTCCACAGACCATCATATACAGTATCAACATTCAACAAGTTACGACAGAAAAAATGCAAACAATACAATAAATAGACACAACAATCTACAGTAATGTAATGTAACAGTACAGTGTGAACAGGATGTAAACCTTCCAGAGTGACTAGTGTTGCACCATAAGTGTGAAAACTCCACACGTACTTAGCAGCATTGAGCAAAGTGCAAAGGATGACAGAAACAATACAATAACAGTAGCATGAATGTAACAGTAGTGTGAATGTGCACAATTGAATGCTGTTATGGCAATTCAATGTATTCTAATGCAGAGTCAATAACTTTACATGCATTACCAGATTACTAACAAAATGAAATGACTTAACATTTGCTGGCAATGACATTAATGTTGACTGCTACACCCTCAGAATCAATAGTAGGTTGATAATACATTGTGTATGAATTCCTGTCAGCAATAACGTGTGCCTAAAAACAGCCAGTTAGCTATAACACTTTGAGCTAACTCACATTAGCTAGTGTGCATATGTAATTCATTAACTGACCCATTGGCTTTTCTTCATAATATATGGAGAGTCATTTACAGTAAGGAACATTTAATCTGTGCTAAAATATGGAAAAAAAAAGCCAGGCTAGATGATCTACCCACTATCTGGAGTTGCTGGTGGTCCATGCCATAGGCCACATAAAGTAGTGGGTGGGTGAAAAAGCCCCCCTTAAGGACAATGTCTATTTACTATAAAGCTAAACCATATGTCTGAGCATGAGTTGAGCTGAACTGAACTGAATCATCTTTATTTGTCCTCAGTTCATCTCTAGACGGCTAAAACCATGGTCTAAGTACAATTAGCGACCCGTATGGCCAGGATATAACACCAGTGCAAGAAAATAAAGTAGACAACTTTGTGGATTTGCATGCGTATGCTAAAAGGGGCCTTTGTGCCAACCCCCAGTTATCATAAACTGACATGGTAAGGTGTCCCTCAAATCTGAAACCAACACTTGCCTTCAGCCAAGTATCATATACTATCCATGCTAATGCTACTGTGCTAGCTTGACTTATATTCCATTAAAAAAAAACCCAAAAGATCTTCATCTTTTGATGTGTATGACCATTTTTGTGTAGCTGATGGAAGCCAAATGTCTCTTTATTAAGACATCATTTGCAGTGACGCATGCTTTCAGGCACCAACTGGAAATCAGCACTCAAACCAGCTAACAAGTCTCAATTAAAGCCAGCCTTTCAAGTGGGCGACTGCATAACCCTGGGGTGATGTCATAGTGTGAACCAGCACTTATTAAATTGCCCCCGAACCCAAGAAGTTCTTGTTAACACGGCGGAGACAATGAATAACAAATCAGGATGCTTTGCTTCTTGAAGGGATGGCGCATGAGGGTCAAAAATATTGAAATGTTAAAAAGGCAAAGTCCATCTCCCAAGGCATATGGTTCTAGTAACAGCCCGAGTATGGCCAAATTCACTTCAGATGTGGGTTTGTCCATGTGATAGCAACCGAAGCTGTCTCAAAAAATCCTTCCTGAGAAGAAGAAAGGCACGATCCAGCTTTGTTTTATTAGTTAATCATCTGTGATCCAAAAATGGCCCGTGTTTCCAATGGAGAAGCCCCAGACGGCGTGTTTCTAAACGAGAAAGAGAGGCGGAACGAATGGAGGATGGGTGGGATTACAAGCATCACAATGAACTAGAGTGTATTTAAGGTGACACCTTAATGACACCTTTCTGAACACTTTAATGCAAAATTATTATGTATTTTCTGAACGTTTTGGGGACAAAAAGAATCAAACTTCGGTGAGTTCTCTGTAAGAACCCCTTTGGCTGGAATCACATCTTCCAGATGTTTCTTGTATCCGGCTTACAGCCTGTCTTTTCCTGATTTTTGGAATGCGCTGCGTGTTTAAGATCTAAGATTTTCAGTACAGTTTCAAAACCCTAATCTTTCACTTCTTGAACTAGTCCAGGGCTTTGGATCAATGGTCTTGTTGGAATACCCACCATCTTTTTTTCTTTAGTTTCTTGACTGTGGGACATTAGATAAGATTGTGTTGACTTTTCTCCCTATATCCCAACATTTCTTGTGCTCCACAACTTCAAAGCATACTAGTCCTACCTTCATGCTTAGTTGACAAAGTGTTCTTTTATTGAAACTTTCGAGTACTGAGGGTTGTGGGCAATATGGTAAAAATAACACTCATTTAGTTCAGATTTGCCACTATTTTATCATAATCAATATAAAGGGTAACGCTCTTACCCAGAGCGACTTACAATCATTAGTTACAGGGACAGTCTCCTTGGAGACACTGAGGGTTAAGTGTCTTGCTCAAGGACACAATGGTAGAAAGTGGGGGGATTCGAACCTGCAACTTTGTGGTCATCGGGTTCACAGGCAAGTGTTTTACTCCCTAGGCCTCTACCTCCATGAATTTTGAATCTCAGTGTTCCATATAAACACTAAGAAGACACATGTAGGGTCACTGGTGGGTTTGGGCAGTAAATAAAATGGGTATATTTGTGTTGGAGATGTGACGTCTGGTTCCATTCACCACCACTGTAAAAAGTTGCTACAACGTACCATTTTACACCAAACCCACTCTTAACAACTTTGTTTACATCTCAGCCACTGAATTATGCGGGAAAATGTGAAAAATCTGAAAAATTAGTTTAAAGTGTGCCAAGGCCTTTCACGTTGCTGGTGACTGACCATAACAGTAAACACAGTTCTGAAAGCTGGGACCTTCATTTCCCACGTTCCTGCACAAAGTAAAGGACAGCTTAAAAATGAGTTATGAGTTTTTTCTATGACCACGATAAATAAAAACTGCGGGGTATGCTTGTTGACAGATTCGTCATAAAAATGTGAGAGAACTGGACGTAAAGGAACAGGGTCCCCACAAATGTCGTTAAACACAACCACGTCACCACTGAGCCATTTCCACTCCTAACAAAGTTGTGTTTAAACTCCTTCTAGGTGGGTGAGCAGAGCCATGTGTTTGACTTAAAAGACTCTTCCTTGGCCGCGCTGAAGACACGGTCAAATGCAACAGATGATATTTTCTGTTGTTCGCACGCATTGTTATGATCTTTTGGTGGAAATAAGCTGATGCTGAACAGGCATTCCACGAATCTCGATCCCAAAAGGCCCATTTCATCTCTGGCTTCTCTCCTGTTTGGATAGCTACCTGTGCGATGACCTCCACTGCAGCCAGCAAATTGACTTACAGCAGTGAAAATACTGCAAGTCCAGCTGCCATCTCAGCTACCAAGCAAAACTCCTGCCTGTGCTCTTTCTGACATGTGTAAATATTGAAGTATCGTCTGGCCTGTCCATCCGGGATGTCTTTTTTCCTGATGGCACCAACTCCAGACTCCTAAACTCTGAACACATTTCCAATGATCTTTGATTTGGAGTCCAAGTAGGCCACCTGAATTCCATTGCTCTACGAATATGCCGGATTGTGCTCTGTTATGGTAAAACTGGCTGCAGGTAACTCCTTTAAAGCTGTAATATTACAAGATAATTTTGTTCTTAGTAGTCATCTTGTCATGTGATCATAGGAGAATCATTTTAAGAGACTATAAAAAAAAAAAGATCACTAAATTACAAAGTAACAATACTCTCTTTGGCTCCAAACAGGCCTTTCACCATCCTTCAAATGGGATTCGTTTTACATGGTGAGCTGCATGCAATTAATAGGGCCAAAGATGATAGTACATAAATACTCATTCTCACAATCACCATTTAAATGAATAAAAACATTATTTTAAGTATTATTGCAGTTCAAAAATATTTTGGTTTTAACAAAAATTATGAATACTACATACTGTGTTGAGCACTGATGTACTGAGGGAACGTTTGAGTATTTGAGTATATTATATAATTTTAAAAATACTGCAGATCTGGAAAGCTGGTGCTCCAGTATCCGGCACAAATGAATGGCTTGGGGCTGCTGGCATGGTTTTATTCTAGACGTCCTAACTCAAGAGCTTAGACCTGATACACACATTACAACAATCAGCACTGCTTGTCCTCTGTAGCTGCAGTGGTTTCATCAAGGTCAAGCAACAGTGAGTGATCCAGCCCCAAAGATGAGTCCAAATCCATTCGTGATACTGTTATTATTTCTCTGTCTCCATAAATCTCACATATTGGGAGTGTTTTGTCTAGGCCTTCAGCTCCTGAGTGCAGCAAGAGATCCAGAGAACATCAACTGCATTTCAGAACTGACTGGTTCAGCTCCAGCTTCAGCTCTGAGTCAGACTAGATGAACTAGTAATAAATAACACTGAGCTTTATCTTTCCAAGTTTCATAAACAGCTGACAGTAAATACTCATGTAAATATGAAATAAAATGGCTTGGAAGGGAACATTCCAAGGCCTCTCTTGCCGGCTCTCAGTTTTAGCACACAATACAAACCCAATAGGAGTGAAAATCAATAATATAATATGCTAGTCATGCATTTTCTCACGATCATAAGCCACAGAATGAACTACCATCAAAATTCTTGCATTTTCAACTCACAGACTCTGTAATTTAACAATTTCTGAAAAGATATCTGAACTTTAATGCAACCAGAAATGACAAATTTAGATCATTTTCGATGAAAACTGGTCAAATTTATAAGACATCAAAATTCTGTATCGATCTGAAAATTCCAATGTATGCAAGGCTATAGGCTATGAAAAATGCAAGATCCCTATTCCCAGGTTTATAGATTTATAAATGTTGTACAGAAATAATGACAGCTTATTAGGGTTGCCATTGCGCCATTGCTGTGGGATGGAGTCGTATCAGACTGCTCTAGGAATGAAAATTATCTGGGGTTTGCCATTGTTGGATTTTACAGGCTTTGAATGTCAGTTGGTATTTCTGGACAAGTACTCAAATATTCCTTCTTGGAATTTCTGGAAGAGTACTCACATACTTATTCTCAAAATCTTAAGTAAGTCTTAAATAAAACAAAAATATGTTTGAATATTTCCATTAAGGCAATTCTAAATTTGCCCAGTAGAGGGACACCCTTACTGACAAAGTGACTTACGAAAGCTGAATTTGAATGAAATTCTACAATTGCAGCTTCTATAGTATCACACGGCGCATGAGGAGTTGACTGTTAAACCACTGCTGCTCCCTTCTGGTCGTATTTAGCATTACAATAAGAAGAAAAACGGGATTTTATTAATGGCAATATTTAGAATGAATATTTAGATTCTCAAAAATAGAAATGAATATTCAAATTCTGTCACATGCCACTTGGGCCAGCCCAATTGTTCACTGGTCAAAATAACTCAGTAAGTTGTCAACTCACAAGGCAAGCAAAAAGGTAAGAAAGTCTTCACACTCTAAGTGTGTAGGCTGAGATCTGGACTATGTCTGCAAAGTGCGATTTTTTTTAATATGAATTTTAATTGCTTGCAGTTTTCCCCCAGCTCTTCATACAGTTCGCAATAAATGATTGAAGGGGGAAAAAAACACAAAGCCTTCAGTCTGCTGGTGCTGGAAAAGGGGACGCGGCATGTTGGCAAAGTCAGCACTGTTTTAAAAGGTTACTGTTGCACTGATTTGTGGTTTCAGTGGTGGTGGGGAGGGGGGCTTCTCCAGGCGTTGTATTTTCAGCCGAGGCATTGCTATTCTAAAGGGCTCCTCAGGGTACAGAGGGGCTCTAAATGGAACATGTATGTAAAAGAAATAATTTACAGCCTGAAACATTTTGCCTTAAGGCCTACCCAAAAAAACAGACAGGGGAAAAAAAGTGGGAGTAAGGGACCCTGAATTCAGCCGTAAAGGTTGCATGGAGTAATGAAGTGTTAAGTGATGGGGAAATTAAAATTGGTAGCATAACGGCGCTGACACAAGCCTATAGGCAGGCGGAGCAAGGCGCTTAATGCAGGCTTTAGGAGGCCTGCGCTTTGAGGGAAGTCAGCGCTAAGTGAATGTAGCATTTATGTCAAATAATTTGCGGCTTCGGGGAACAATACATGACTGTATGAGTGCTCGTGCTCTGCTGAACCTGCGGGGATTTTCTAGGTGAGAGCTACTCTCTGTCGGTGATTTTTTTTAATGACTTTATATGTGCCTTACACAGGAGGCCATTCTCTCACTCTATGTATTTCATAATCTCAACCAGACCAGTGACAGAGTCTCCTGCTAATGGTACCTTTTTAGCATCTATGGCAAAGCAAGAGCACTGCATCAGGATTAGGCACTACTGCACAGGATAACACAAGGGGAGGAGCCAGTGGTGTCATTTGGTTTTATCTCTTATGGCTTTTTTTGTATCAACGAAAAAAAAAACCTAAGTATACATTTTTTTCACGAACTAAAAACTACCACTCAAATGACAAATGACAAATTTACGAAGCAAAAATTGTCAAAATATCCTCTACAGCGAATAAATTTAACACAGCACTTTCCTGTATGTTTTAATGATTAAAAAATAGGGTCCCCAACACCTGCATATGTTAAATTCAGTAAATGAACAGTAGTTGTGTATTAAAATATCCAGAAAGGGCGCCTTAACTTCTGCAGAACACTGAAGGACCCAAGTGTGTGGAGCTTGGGTTGAGAAGTAGAGTAAGTGCCCAGAGTTCAGCATACATTTGAAAGGGCAGACAACAAAAGAGAATGACCTCAGACTCCTGTTATTGCACACCTGGCTACGGCTCTCTGTTCTGCTTTGGAAAGCATTTTGCAGCAGCCCTCACACAGGGCGCCGCAGAGTGGCTTTGTTTATTCTTTTCTCCCAGAACGAACTAGGGTCTGGGCTAAAACACATATAATATAGGGAACTAGATCGCCAATGACGTCACTGTATACGAAGCAAAGTGAAGCCACTGGGCCGCCGTATTGGTGCTCCCTTTCTGCGCTGTAAAATGAATGCTTGTCTATGGGCCAAATGTAAACATACTTCCAAAAAATGGACATATAGCAGAAATGCTAAAGTGGGCTACACTTTCCTGTAACAATATCTGACTAAGGGCTGTGCCAAGACATTTTCTGTGTAAGTATCCACATAAAAAAGTTTTTTTTTTACTAATACAACCTAATCTAGGTGATCTGATCCATTATTTCATGAAGACCGGTGGAGCTAAGTTAAAGTTTGGACAAATCAGCCACAAATTCTGCGTATTTTAAGCCAAAAAATATAAAAAAAAAAAAATTAGTTTAACAAAGTCTTGGCTGCATAGCCCTGCAGATATCTCACAGAGCTAACAGGCTAAGAAGCTCCATGACACTGACAGTAAGGCTTTAAGTCGAAATCATTTTGAAAAACATTGTGCACGTCTTGATCTTAGGTGAGACATACTCACAACACCACCACACTTACACACTTCTCACAGGGGTGTGTATTGAGTAATGAAAAGGCTTTAGACCATGGACAGAAGAACTGTCCACCGGGAAGCCTTTGGACAGGTCTAATCTGCAAGGGATCATATTTCACACAGCTGAATGGACGACTGGACTTTTTCATTAATCCAGAGGCATTGGGCAAATAGAGGCAACAAAGTGACAGGGGCGGGGGGTGGATGGACAGAGAGAGAACCAGAGAAGGACGAGCTCAGCAGCGAATTGTGCTGGTTTCTTTACAGGCATTTTATCACAAAAAAAATTAATTAGTAACTTATAGAAAGTTATCTGCAATTTCTTTCCATAGTGTTCTATCAAATGTGTCACTTTCTCAGCTCTTTCACACGACTGCACAGTGCCATTTGTCATTTGCTCTAGCAGCTATATGTAACCCTGCAGAACGTAGCATTTGCACCTCATTTAGCACACCTGTTTCAACTTAGCTAATCAGCTATTTACCAAAGCCTTCAGGAGGTGAGTTTGTCTTGTTAGAAAGGAAAAGGGAAAACACTCTCTCCAGGACTTGGGCACTCCAAGACCACAGGTGTGGGTAGTAACTAGTTCTGTTTGCATGGTTACATGTACTTGAGAAAGATTTTTTCAACTAGTCTTAATGAGAAGAACTATATTATGAAACAGTCTCACACGAACATTATCCGGCTTATTTTTCATGCGACCACTCCAGTCCGAGATATATACAGTTGGGAACGTCCAGTTTCCATTTTCTGAGCTGCCTGTCCTTTCCAGGCAAAAGGTGAAAGGTGGAGACTCACCCTGGCGGTCTGCCAGTCCATGATGGGGCAGATACATACATCTAGATGCAATTTAGCACCTCCAACCCACCTGACGTCCATTTCTTTGGACTGTGGATGGAAACTCCTTGCTAGCAGGTGAAAATTCTTCAAAGAACAAGATCAGAAAGACTCCTAGCATGGCTACAAGTAATATTTGCAAGCTGTGAGAGCTACCAAGGAGGGTGTTACTATGTCCTGAAATATATTTTTTCTAAGAGCACATATAAAGTGACTGTGCATTAATCTATGAAGAAAAATGTGGATTTTTAAAATACTTTGCAGCAGAGGTTGCATCTACGTCTTTTCGCTGTAAAAGGCCAGACCAGGGTGGCCCAGACTTTTGGTGTAACTTCAGGTATTATTTGCCTTTGGATAAATGGAGAAATCTGTGTGTTACTTTCAAAAGAGAAGGTGCCAGCAGCCCAAAAGCTGGAGCGTGCTAAAAACTGGGTTTCTGCGAAGTAGCTCATGTGAAGCAGCCAGAAAATGAGTCTCCCATTAAAGAAGAGGGCGTGATTTGCTCCTAACTAATGACTCCTAAGTAGAGTCATACCCCTGTTTGTCCTCGTAAACAATGTCTCTTTGTGCTGGACTTGGAGATGGAGCAATATCATCTTTCCAAGTGCCCACGGCTTCTGCTCTGAAAGACCTGAAATTTGGAGGGAGAGAGTGAGAGATTCCCATCTGTGTGGAAAGATAGCCATCTCTAAAGAGACATTCAGCTACTTTTCCCCCCCAAACTGGGAGAAAATGAGAGAGAGAGAGAGACAGAGGACGTTTCAGAGAGATATAGAGGCTTCTTTGTGAAAGAAAGAGAAGAGACATTTAACTCCCCCTCCTGGTCAAAGGGATGCAATGCAAGTCACAGCAGGAGACCATCTATTCAAAATGCAGATCTCGGATCAGCCTTTGCCTTTGGTGTCTTAACGAGGATGGTCATGTGTACAAGTTGGAGCTGATCCTAAAGCAGCAGAGAGTGGAATTGCTGTCCAGCGTCCATGAAACCGTGAATCACTGGCTTCCAAGAATCCAAGTGCGATTAACAAGCTTTTGGTTTTATAGGTGCTTGAGTAAAAGTGCTTTTGCAGGATGTTTTTGCTGGCTGACTGCATGACTGCAGTTATTAATTGTACTTGCTGGAGGGTTTTGAAATATTTTCAGAGAATTTTAAAAAGCTCCAGTGATGTCTCGCAGGGCCAGATGCGTCCTCATATGGGTAGGCCTACGATGATTAATTGCCATATAAATAATTGCGACTAAGGATTTAATTATCTTTTTCATAGTGGTCCTCACCCACCGTCGCCCTCTGAAGGTCTATTATCAACATCAAATAAACAAATATTATTCACTGCTGCCCTCTAAAGGCATGAACTGGACTTTTGCAATTTCACTACTTTTGAACAATGCTTCAGTATTTTTAAAAATATCAATCAAGTTTAGGAGCTTTGATATCAAAACAATGTTATTTACATAAAACATTGTCATCTTGCAGGTACTGACATAGGTTTTTCCATTAACACTCTAGTATTGTTTGTAACTGTATTATTCAGTGCATGTGTTATGCAGCCCATGGGTAGGAAGCTTCCAGTTTCATGTGTAGTAAGTAGTATAGTGTGTAATGTCACAGTCCACCAGTTCTGCAGTTCTTTAGCTCATTGTTACACACACACACACAAAAAAGGCTGATCTGGCAGGGAGGCCCCCCACCCCCCAACTGTCTGGAGGCCAGGGAGCCAGAGGTGAGACGTTGTTGGACATTCACACCCCAATCTGATACTCCGTCTGGGAGTAAGAGAAGGGGCTTGTCGTCCCTCCAAGCCCGTCAAGCTGCCCTCCAAAACTAACAGAACGATCTGTAGCCGCCGTCCTCCAAGCCACTGAGGCCTGGCTCCCTAGGTGCTCTCCCCTGCCAACTCCCTTACTGGCTCTAGCTTCAGGCTCTAAGATACAGGGGGGCCGTGGGTTTAGGGAGGGCATGTCTGCGGTTTTCCAATGAGGGGGCAGAATGAGGTGTAGAGCGGGACGGCTGAAGCAGTCCTTCATCCTAACACCTGCTAAGTTCATCTGGATTTCCTCTCCGCAGGAGAAATGGTGACATACTCACGCACTTGGTGACCCCCGCACCCGGTGTTTGTACCATGTGGACAGAAGATAATCACACGTGTGTGTTAGAGGTATAAACATCAGAACTGGTGACTTCTGTCATACATGCTCCACCCTTCAACGGGCTTCCCTATTGGATATTCCCATTTTCCGTGCAGCGCACTGAGAAAAAGCAATGACCTCCCTGTCCAGGGGGCAGGAGCTCCTTCCTATATTCGACCATTTTGCTCTTTTCAACATCTCACTCAGCGAACACTTGTGGGCATTGTCATGCACATTCGCTTAAGCGTTACATTCCAGGCGGTAGTACCCCAGGTGGCCACCTGGAGGAGGTATTTTTCCTTTTTTTCAATTTGTTTAATTCCTGATTACTCCCACCTGTCTTCACTAATAACCCCATTAGCTCCACCATTTAAATCACCCTCTTGCACCTCCCCCCAATGCTCAGTCATGAGTTCAGTATCCCTGAGTTTAGTGGCACTTTCTGAGTGTTCTTCTGCATCTGTCCAGTTTTCTCCCACTTCGGCTCCTTGTTATTCTTCACTACATCCTCCCTCCAGATTCACCTGTTACTTCTACCTGGAGCTCTTATAGCTCGCTCTCACTCCCTTAGTCACCACCTTGCCCTCTGTAAGTGTTTTCCTCACATTCTCCACGCTTTTATATGTTATCACTTCTCACTCCCTAACCATAGTGTTAGCGATTCCCTCCAGCCATTGTTGTTATTTTGTGTCACTTTGTTTCTCCTTCTACTCCACTTTATTCCTGCCTCTGTGATCTTTCTCTTTAATTTGGATTTTTTCTTTCTTTTCTTTTCTTTTCATTTTCTGAGGCCATTTAGTAGCCAAACAGGACCTCCCAGCGCTTCTCTGTGCAGCCGCCTATAGAGTCCCTGGTTTGATCCCGGGTCTGTGGTCGTGACAGTGGGACTCAACTGTGGACTTGGTGGCTTATGCAGTGTTAAGCTCTGGTGTTGACACAGAGTGGTGAACAGAGGCGGTTAGTGGTTGTGTAATTGTTTATCGCTTATCTTAATGAGCAGGCCTGAACAGGACTGGCAGGTAGTCAGGGCTTCATCTGATAGCGACTAGTTGTTGTATGTAGCAGCCAGCGATCCTCTTCTGGCCCAGGTAGTCAGTATCTCTGTTTAGGAGACTTATCGGGCCCAGCTGAGAGTACATTGATCTCCGTCTTCCCATGTGTATCCAACAGAGAAGCCCATTGAACGGTGGAGCTCGTACGACAACAGAAAGTAAGTTACTGGGAATGTAACTCCAGTTCTATGAGAACAGGCATAGCCCTCCAACTTTCAGGCCAAGGTGGCTCTGCACCAGGACCAGGCAAAGGGGCCAAACTTTTGTTGAAGCTCAAATCACTGGTAGTAACAAGATTTTGTTAAACTCTGATTGGCTAGCTGAGTCCTGAAGTCTTATTAGCTACCTGAATGCTACTATCTGATAGACTCGTTAAGAGCAGCACCGTAATTGGCTCACTGAATTTTGCAATTTCATTGGCTAGCTCAATGAATTCTTCACTCTCATTGGCTGATTGAATGCTGCAGTTTCACTGGTTAGCGGAATGATACTCACTGATAAACTAGCTAGATGCTGTGCTCTCATTGGCTGATTGAATTCTGCATTCTAACTGCTGCACTTTAACTGGTTGGCTACACAATGGCCTCTCAAAGCTGCGCTCTCATTGGCTGCATTCAGTCTGGCTGATTAAATGCTGCAGTCTGATTGCCTGGGCAAATGCTGTCCACTAATAGACAAGCTGACTGTAGCGTTCTAACTGGCCGGTTGAAAACTGTGATCTGAATCCTTCAATCTGTCTGTCTGGCTAAATTCTGAATTCTGAATCACCAGTTATAGCTAGGAGCAGGAGGTGAAAAGTTGTCCAAGTAAAAGTCAAAGTCAGAACTCAGATTCACTTCATTCCTCAAAACTGTCGAGACTTGGTGCACAATATCCAAATCAACTCATAATGTGTTGGTGTTGTTCCTCTTTTTTAAAACATGCCTCCAAAAGAGATGATCTAGTCTGACCAAGACATTTACCAAAAATGAAGAAATAAAGTAGTTAAAGTAGGTAATTCACCGAATAACTGGAAGCAAATGTGACACAGTCAGGAAATTGAAGCTTAAAAGAGTCCGGCTTCTATAACAGTACAGTGGTTGTAGAACTGTGCAAAAGTCTTAAGCTCTTGTTCAAACTGTTCATCTGAGCAGTAAGGGCCTTTCTGCCAGCAAATGCACAAGTTAACATTAGAATAAATGCAAACAAACAAGAAAGTAGTAAATAATATCAAGATTTGTTCTGCTTGTAAAAAATACTTGAAGTTTTCTGAGCTGGTTAGAAGGTTCAGTTCCGGATTTCAGCTCCAGCCTTTCCATGGACTTGTGAAACTCCATCAGCAGCTCTTGATTAAATCTAATGTACTGATTGAGCTGAACCAGGTATCTGAGGTACTTGATAAGAACTACAATGTAATACTGGGCTTCCATGAGGAGATTAAAAGTGTAAAGGGACCATTTGTCATACATGAACACAGCACAGCACACAGTGTATACAGTGTGAAATTCTTTTCTGAATTTATCCCATTTAACCCATTCACCAAGTGAAGCAGCGGGCAGCCAGGAACACAGCGCCGGGGAGCAGTGTGTGGGGACGGTACCTTGCTCAAGGGTACCTCAGCGGTGCCACTCGCAGTCCTGGGATTCGAACCCACAACCTTCTGATCACAAGGGCAACACATAGACTAAAAATAGGAATTAAACAGTAACTGCTTTTAATAAGAGATTATCTCATTTGAGGATCACATAGACTAAAAATATGATGGGGAAAAAATCAGTTCTTGTTTTTGGGACCTTGGACCAGATGTGTGTTGATATTAAAAGAGTGTGTGTGGCACAGTGCCACCAGAGGGAGCCACATTCATAGGAACCCACATGGAACAAACCAGGACCGGCATTAGCAGCTTTTAACATTTTCCTCCTTTCTCACAGCCAAATCACTGACAGCTGACAGTGGGGAATTACATAATTCATAACACATGAAACATACATAATGCATCACTCCTTCACATGAGCCTCTTCAATCATGGTGCCTTAAAGGCTGCTTTGCATGATGCCATGGAAGAGCCGCTTTGGGTCAGAGGCTGTTCCCATCAGCCCTGTTCGCGTCCCGGTGAGGGGTACAGTAGATCCAGATTTAAAACCATCAGCACGTGGGCTGATCATGCGCTCCACCCACCGGCTTCCAAGCGCTGTTGACTCACTCCTGTTAAGAGCCTGGTGTAGTGGGCTGGTAAGAACCCTTGTGTGGAAAATATACTGTAATCCATCAGCTGTTTAACTGCAGTCATTCTTCTGTTCATCCTACTTTTAAAGGCCACATTATTTTACTTTTGCAACGTGGTGAGGGTAACGGTCCCGCCTAGTAACCTCAAGGAAGATCAACAGCCACATTAAGAACCCAATGAGTGCAAAATAATCCGTTAACTGCAGATTTGGCAGCAATTAACAAGCCCCTTATATAACCTGAATACTATAGCACTTTATTCTAGGCCAGCACTCATAAGGCTGCATAACACCTACATAAGCGTTTAGTGACAAGTGACATATATGCATGTATATACACTATATGGACAAAAGTATACATAGACTTTAATATGGAGTTGGTCCCCCCTTTGCAGCTATAACAGCTTCCACTCTTCCTTCAAGGCTTTCCGCAAGATTGCGCAGTTTCTGTGGGAATTTGTGTCCATTCATTCTATAGAGCATTTATGAGGTCAGGCACTGATGTTGGACGAGAAGGCCTGGCTCGCAATCTCCGTTCCA
>JBBPCZ010000042.1:2220131-2239679 GCA_037974445.1 Brycinus macrolepidotus | reverse complement strand
AAATGTATATATGTATATATGTATGCTAACTGTGAATATATATACAGGTACACATTGGAGTAGTTTGCTAGCAGCAATATAATAATATGTGCTATTATTGGAAACTGTCATGACATGCTATAACGGTAATGACACTGTCATATCAATGGACGTGAGAGTATATGACAGCATGACATGTTATACGCATGGTTATGTCAACTTCATACAGTGTTTCAAACCAAAGTGCTAAGGTTTCGTTCGCTGCAAGGTCAGCCTAGAAGCTTGCGAGGCATCCTTTCCCTGCGTTGCAGATTTGAGGAGCCCTGATTCATAATTCAGTGTCCTTTTGGCTAATTTTACGCGATGACGTCAGAAGTGATGTATCGTCACTGTTGTTTTACCAGCTTGTCTCATAATCAGCATGAAGCTCTGGTCTCATCCAGGCTTGAGTGGGTTGGGGGGGTAGTAGATTAGCTGCTGTCTGTTCTGCTCTGGCCCAGCACAGCTGAAGCCCAGACTCAGGCCACGGGAGATGGCTGACTTGTCAAAGTGCATACACGCCCGCTGTCCTGATGCCACTTCCGTTTGTTACTGCTGTGAATTCTAAGTCTGACTATTTTCAGACAATATATAGAAGATCTACAGACAACAGGAGGAATCCAAAGGGTTATTTCTTGTTCATAAACAGGCACCATCCCTGATGAGACCCAGTCTCTCTGTCTGTCTCTCTCGCCTGTTATTTTTATCTTGTTTTTCATAAACAAACAGCCCCCCCATTCTTTCGCTCTCTGTGCTGGCGGCCGGGGGGGTGGTGGGGGAGGGTTGGCTGTCACTGTGTGTTAGTTCAGCACCAGGCAAGGCCTGCAGCCACAGGCCAAATCAGAGCAACAACCCCACCACTGTCATCACTGCCAGTGCCAGGGGCCATTCCTAGAAAGGGGGCCTAAATTTAGCCTCAGGCTCCGTAAGGCCTGTGCGATGGCCTGCGGTCCCTCACCCTTCACCCTACAAACTGCCGGTCATTCTCGTGCATGAAGTCCCTCGGGCGACCTAATTGGTCTGGAACAGATACAGTAATGGCCTGTCGTCATTTTCCAGCAAGCGTTAATAATCTGTTTAGTAGCCCACCGGACTACGACTTATTCTGGGTGAGCTGTTCGGCACAACCTACAAGATACAGCATTTTACACAATGGCATTACATGATAATAAACTATTTGGGATATTTAACTGATTAAAAGATGCAACAAAGTGGAGTCTTCAGTTGGCAGATGTGGTGCATTGTTCAACCTGAATTGCCCAAATTGTCTACATAAACTGGCCATTTTATTTTAAACCTTTTCTTTTACTGGTGTACAGCCCATCTGCTGTTTTAGCTATCCAACATTCAGTCTATGACCACTCTTATCACTCTCGTCTCTTTCTTCTGCAATCACACTATTGTTCTTCCTAAGTTTTATTATTTTTATTCCACCTGTTTTTTTGGTGCCGCTTCTCGTCAGAGCCCGTATTGAATTTTGGCAAAATTCCAACATCAAAACATTGGCTAATATTCGGATGTGCACATATGTTCAGATTTCGGATTGGTTGATCAGGGGCCGAGTGCTGATCGATTAAAAAATCGTTTTTTGTGGTCGAGTCGCCTCTGTAATATATGAGGAGAGAGAGCAGATGGTCGAGTCGCCTTCAAAATGTGTGTGAGAGAGCGTCTGTGATGTCACAGCTAAAGCGGCAAAACGTGGAGAAACGCAAACATGGAGCTAAACACACAGCAGACTCATTAACAGACTTCAAGACACTAAAGCTGAGGTCAGTTATGAAAAAAAAGATGTTGGTCACTGTTTGTTGTGGTTTAATTAAAAATAATCAGCCCATGAACGCGGCTACGCATTTAGCTGTCCTTAACCATAAACAGCTTGGTACGAGACAGTGAGATAGCGCCCACTCTGTGGTGCAGCGGTAAGATGCTGGCCACTGAATGAAGAGAATCAGAAGATTGCTGTTTTTTTTTTTTTTTTTGACATTTAACGTTTTCGTGCAGAAATGCGTCTAGTTGCCACTGCAGTGTTCAGTGTTATAAGTCCTACAGAACCAAAGAATACCATCTCCAACCACCCAACTTTCCTTCTGTACTCTTCATCCCATAGAAAACTTACAAATTTCCAGTGTTACCTAATGGAGAGTGGGTCCTTCTGGTTCCTTTCAGTGATTCTCCCCCATGCTCTTAGCGAGTTTCTCCTTCTGAATCCAGATTATTCTTAGCAGTTCTTCCTGTTGCTCTTAGGGAGATTTCTTTAGAACAATGTCCGGTGTAAAAGCACTGGTCCTATTAAATCTTCTAAATGAACTCTCACAAGACCCTCTCCACCATCTTGCTTTTCAGGATGAGCCGCAAGAAGACCACGACTTTCTATATGTGGGTCAATCAAGGAGAAAAGGAAGGGGAAAAATACCCACCCACTTCATTTTTCAGTGATGAAAACAGACCAATATGGAAGCGCTTCGATAATGAGACAAATGCAGGGATCAGACAGTGTGACTCAGAAAACATGGCCCTCTTAATCAGTTCAGACCGTCTGCTGCCATTGTGAGGGACCGTCACTGAGGCACTTGAATATTCTGGCTGCCTTAGTATTCAAGGTCAAGTAGGTTTATTGTCATTTCACCCATACACACACAGTACACAGTGAAACTAAACGATGTGTCTTCAGAAACATGGTGCAATACAAGAATAAAAACAGAAAAACCAACAGACCACAAGAGCAGGTAGGACAGAAAGGAGTGCAAGAAAAACACAAGAGCAAACAAAACAACTTTACAAGACAGCATTTAGTGCAGTCGACAATAGCTACTATACTATTCTGGATGAACACAGTATTATGATAGATACTGCAGTCCTGTAGCTATATGAGACAAAAAGACCATTATTAGACCTGAGCCTCAATCACATAAATGTCCGATTTTTATCATGAATGTCCAGCTAGAGCAGCAATATCTGCAGTCACGTTGTGTATATGTCATATATGATGTATATATCATATATATCACATATACAGTCATTGTGTGTATACATCATATAAATTTTCCCCTTTTGCATTTGGTAGGTGTTTCTAATTAATTGGCCAGTAAGTGGATGCAAAAAGTGGGTGTTTCTAATGAAGTGGCCAGTGATTGAATGTACAAGGTAGGTGTTTCTAATAAAGACGCCAGTGAGTGGAAGAACAAGGTTGGTGTTTCTAATAAAGAGGCCAATGAGTCAAAGTACAAGGTGGGCGTTTCTATTAAAGTGGCCAGTGAGTGGAGGCACAAGGTTGGTGTTTCTAATAAAGTGGCCAGGCAGTAGAAGCACAAAGAGGGAGTTTCTCATTAAGTGGCCAGTGGAAGTACAAGGTGGGCATTTCTAATTAAGTGAAAGGTCAGTGCAGTCCACCTTATTCTGTCATCCATGATCCATCAGTAGAACAGAAGTCATGTTTGCTGTCCTGGTTCCCTCATTTACCAATAATTGCCCACACAGGTTGGGTCACTTATCGATCTCGAAACAAGCCAGATGACGCTCGCCTGTGCGTCCTGAGCGGCTACCTCCCGCAGCCTCCTAGGGACCCATCTCTGATGGCTGCCTAATGACGGCTTTGAGATCTGCTGCCACTGCGTTTGTTCAGCTTTCCTTCATCTGGTTGCGTGTTCAGTCATGAGCTGCTGGGATTTCAATTTGCATCCCAAGCCCCGGCCTGTGAGAGGAAGCCATAAACAGTGCTCTGTTGGGAGGGAATGATTTGCATATGCTGCTAGTTTTTCCACTCAGTTACCAGAAATTGGAATTCATTTGCCATTCCAGCTGCCTTCATTGTGTCCCCCTCCCTCCCCCCATATTGTTATAAAGCAGATTTTGGATTGGAACTGTTGTTGCAATTTGGGGCTGATTTGAGGGAGGTAATTGCACATGACCTAGTTAAGGGCGCTTCATTCTCTCGTTTGTCGAGAAGTGGCACATCTCAGTGTGTGTCAACCATGTGTAAATCTATTATAGCTCGAACAGACTGAAGCACCAATTGGCCGATTGCTTTCTGGAAAATCATTCCAGGAGAAAGTTCATTTCAACACTGATGGAGGAACGCATGTCACTTTGTGGCTCCCAAGTAGGAGAGGAGAATAGGAGAGCTTTGAAATATCCTCTCCCTTGATTTTGTTTTTCAGATATAAATCTTTGAAGCAACTAAATCACAATTACAAATGCATGAAGGCCGAGCATGTCAGGCTGAAAGCCAATTAGCAGGATGTGTTGGCTATAAAACAAACAGTGAAATGAACATTAGGCCATTTTAAAGAACCAGGAATGATCAATGCTGTACAGTGGAACATCTTACCTTTGGGCTGGGGGGATTTTTTCCCCACAGGTGCCCCCCACTTTAGTTGGTAGACTGGTCTGTCAGTCCTGGAGAGTCTGTTACTCCTTTAGGGGGAAAAAAAATGTTTAAAGCTTGACTACATGGTGGTTTATATTTCTTGAGGGTTCCCTCCTGCTAAGCGATAGCATTATAACAAAAAAAAAATGCTTGCTAGCTCTTGTTTCAATATCCTTAGGCAAACAGTTTACATGCCCTTTTAGGAAGCTACCTTCTGTTTACAGTCGAGTGCAAACATTTGCATACCCCTGGTCAAATCATGTTGCATGGACACAACATATAGAGTGCCAATTTTTTTCCACAACACTGTTTTTGTGAATTGAAAGTTCTCAGCAGTGTTTTGCGCATGCTTCTAATGAATGACACTTGCAGCAAGTGGAAAAAACAGACTTGCACACTATGTGGCCACAAGTGAACCATTCTGTGAAAGTCGTATGATTTGGCTCGTAAATTTTACAAATGCTAAAAACTGACAACTGTTTTAGTATGTGTGTGTGTGTGTGTGTGATACAGAACACATGGATAATCTGCGGCTTCACAGTGGGTGTCTCGCAGGTCATCTAGCGGTAGCCCGAGCCCGTTAAACATCACATGAATACTTTAGGGACTCCTCCATAATGTAAAACAGTGTGAAGCCTGGCCCCCAAGCCAACCTCATTAACTCTGAGATCATTTAAGCACAGTGTGTGCCCTGATAATGAGCCAGCAACAGCAACTTAAATGCCACAATCATGGGGTCGATGCAGCAACAACAGGGACAATATTCTCTGCAAGCCGCAATAAGAACGAGCTCTCAGCAATCAGACGCTGGGACAATGTGCCGTCCTACAAAGAGATGCCAGTGCTGTGTTGGAGCAGTTAGATAAAAGAATAAACAAGTAATGAGGCTTCTTGCTTGCAGAGCTTGTTGCAGAAGTTGAAGGCAAACTTTCAGGACTTTTTTATCAGCTTTATCTGCAGGGGTCATAGACTTTATAACAATGCTGGAAAATTGTCACATTTTGAGGAATCTGAGCCTGCTAAGACTGCTGAAAAGTCAATTTGGTATTGGATTGCTCATCCATGGCCAGGAATTCAATAGAGAAGTGTTTCTCAACCATGGTCCTGGAGGCATGGTCTGCACATTTCAGTGTTTTCCTTGCCTTAACATAACCACCTTCAGCTCAGTGATGGGTTGATAATGAACTGATTAGTTGGAACAGGTGGGTTGGAAGCAGTGAAATCATTCAAATATGTATTGCAGAGGTGCCTCCAAGACCAAGGTTGAGGAAAAATTGCAATAGAGCACTATTGGCCTTTCTCCTTCGGTTCGGATGGTCCCTTCCCATTTCTAAGCCTGATGTGATCATCTGTTAGCTGATATAAAAAGAATTGGCATTTAGTGTTCTCCTCCAAGTGTGTTTAGCTGTCCAATGCTTCAGAGGACGCAGCAGCTGACTTGAAGGAACCATGTTTGTGCATTCACTCACACAGCTTGATAGAAGGAGACCTAGCTAGCAATTGGCTAAGTTTTATGCAAAATTCAATAGCCCTCATCAAAGACCTCATCAAACACATCATTTTGATGACTGTATGCCTGAATAGCTCCACCTATAGGCCATGGAAGATAGGCTAATGTGGATTATACATTTCTGTGGGTGAGCTAATTACTGAGGGTCTTGATTGTTAAAAAAAAAAAGCCTTTTTTCGGTGCAAATCTAAAGATTAACAATGGATAAAGCTTCAAGCCAGAAGAAGACCAGTTACTTCTCCTGAACAAAACCTTTAGGAGGCCAGCAGACTATCCTCCACCACTATTAACCTCAAGGAATTTCAGGCTTCTTTTGAAGGATCAAACTGTATTTGTGAGATGTTTTTCATACCATGCACTAAGGAAAAGTGTTTTGATCATGTGTGGACCAAACATCAGAGGCTGGAGATCATATAGCATTAAAGCCACTATCAAAAGATACATCGCAAACCATATGGCAAGAGACGTAGATAAGCAGAAATATCATCGCTAAGGTATTGTTAACCTCAAAAACAGGTTAAGAATCCGGGGCTGAGAGGATGCATTTTAGTTCACAGTGCACCTTTAGCACTTACCACAGATTTATGAAATATCATAAAAGATTCAAATGTTAGTACTCTCATGTACTGTAAGCTGGCTCCAATCCATTTCCCTCAGGATGACCCATTATGTATTATGACCTGTAGACTCCAGCAATTTAGCCGTGACAGCACATCTCCCATTCCATACACTCCACCTCCATTTTCTCGCGGAGATACTGCGGCGTTCACCTTCATGCTGATGTAGGATTCCACAGGCTTTGAGGAAATGTGCCAGTGGACCGTAACAGGCACGTTGCCCCATAAATGGGAGGATAATTTAGTGGCCGTATGGCTCGTTTAAAGCCCACTCCTTTGAAAAAGTTGATTTAAGAAAACCCTGGGGGGATTTTTGGGTCATTTAAGAATACAAATGCACTCTTGGATGGAATATATTTTAGGTTCTTCTTGCAGCCCTTACTTATGCAGTACAATGCCATTTAAATCACACAGCATTTTCCACCTTAAAGTGTGTAAAAATGTGTCCTGTTCAGCTCTAGGCCTACTCCGACTTCGTTCAGGACATCCATCACGCTAAACTGAATGTCAAAAAACATGTTATAAGATAATACGACAGCATGTAGGTCACTCCAGAAACTGTTAAAAGGGCTAATAGGGTATTTGTTGTAAGTTATGTTCTGTAGCGTAGCAGTTTTGCGTTTTTACACTACATTACCCAGCATGCATTAGAAGCAACCAATGGTTGTGATAATAGCTATCTTCATTCTGTATCAGCCAGCCAGTAGAAAATAAACATTAATTTCACCCTCATGTATCTGCCTAAAGTGCTTCAAGTCCCTCAAAGGTTCCTCCCACCTTCAAAAGTCGCCATCAGAATGAGATTCCTAGTCTTTGCGCTGGAAACTCTCACTTTCAGAACTATTGTGGCACCACTTTAAGATATAGCAGGCATGTTTACATCAGTTGTTGATATGGTAACATTTTTCATCTTGGCCAGAGTGCCCCTTTAAATCTCTGCAGAGAAGATATACATTAGCCCCACTGGGACGTCCCGAGCCCCTGCGGCCTCTCTGAGAAAAATCAATTTTTGCTGACTTCTTCCTACATCAAGGACCCTGCGTTTCGTGAATCAACCTGGGAGTAGCCGTCACATTTTGGCATGTCATTTAACGTCTGCTTGGGAAAGGGAAAAGTGCCTTCCATCAGTATGAAATCCCACTTCTGAATTTACAGTCCAGGCTGCCTCCGCTCTCTTGTACTGGGGGAAATTCTCATTCTTCCAGCGCTATTCATTATTCATGCTCGGCTTCTCACTGACACTTTGATCATGGCAAAAGCTGTAAATATACATGTTGGCAACAGCAATAATTTATCATGTGTTCGGAGGTGGGGAGGGAGGGAGGGAGGTGGGCGTGATCATACACTCCAAATTGACAGGAACAGCACTTTATTATGTATAATGCAAAGGCAGCAAACCCCGGCCACTTAGCATATGGATCTAAATTAATATGCATGTCATGTGATTTTATAATGTGCATTCATGCCGCGGTGGCCCCAAATGGGCCCAGGATGTTACGGTGCACCGTCCTAGCTCTGGCCAAGAGAGTGAAACACCGAGAATGAAAAAATCCCTTTCCGACTATATCTAGTGAATATAAAAAGTCTACAAACTGTAATTGAAATGGTGCGAAGCCAGGAATGAAGATAAATCATCACATTTTCCCTCTTTAATATGACCACCAACTCCATTCAAGCAAAAAAAGCAAATAGATCATTATCTGAAAAGCTACTGAAAATGAACCATCTACAATACCTTAATTATAATGTGATAATGGGGGCCGTAGTGTTCACAGTTAAGAAATCTGTCCTAAGATGAGAAGCATGCACCTACCATCAGTGAAAGCTATTCTAATTAACTCCAAATAAAATTAAGCTATTCCTGTAGCCATTCCTGACATTTTCAGGTCTGTCTGGGATAGTCCTTGAGGAGCTGACAAAGCAACAACAGAATTCCACTGTGAAAAGGTACCTGTGAGGAGAATGGTATAAAAGAACATCAAAGGGATCTGAGGACTCTCATCAATACATGGAACAAAATGTGGCACCACAGGAACAAGGAGCCACAGAGGCAAGCCTGTCTAAAGCTGGCAAAAGATAATTGGATCACCCAAAACCATCTGATTAGACCGGTTTTGTAAAGTTTTATAAAGAGCTATGAAAGATGTTCTTGGCACAACGACAACACAGTTCATAAACTTCAGAGCAGCATACTTGTTGTGAAGTATGGCGGTGGAAGTGTCATGTTTTGTGGGTGTGTCTCGTCATCAGGTTCTGGTCAATGATGGATGGGATAATGACAAAGGGCTCTGTCAGAAATCTGATCATAAAGAAAAGACAAATTTCCCAGTTTTTAGTATGGATGAAGATCCAATCCTCACATACAAGTTAGCCAAGAAAAGGTTTCAAAAAGGAATAAGTGTCTTAGAATGGCCCAGTCAGAGCCCAGTTATCAATCTTATAGAAAACCTGTGAAATGCCTCACATCAGGACGTGCATGGGGCATCACAGATCAAGCAGAAGGCCAAAGATTAGTCAAGTTCTAGTCACAAAAAATTTACCAAAAATGTACATAAATACGAAACAGGTGCATCAAAACACGGGTCTGTGTACACTTATGCAACTGGGGAACTACATTTGCCATAATTGCATTATAATGGATCCTTTCTAGCCCAAGTTCCTGATTAGTGTTTAAAGGTGATTACTTTGGCTCGTTCATGGCTGCCAACAGAAGGATGGGAATCTGCCAAATCCCACTGGCTGATGACAACTAAATGGGGTCTTTATCTGCCGTTAGTCATAGAAGGCGAGAGGGGGGATGGGCCATTAAGGGATCACTTTCGAATCCAAGGTATGAAGCACAGAAAAGTGATGTATGCTGGTGTAAAGGCATGCAATTAAAGTCCAGAAAGGACTGGAAGTGGGCCCGTTGTCCTCTTTTACAGTCTGTGGCATGTGCTGGACTTCACGCCAACTGTGGAGTTCAGAGATAATCGATGTGAAAGGATATGTGTCTCAATTTAGCTCTTTTTATGGCCCATCTCACACCAGGGCCCTCGAAGGAGATTCTCTCTCTCAATAATTCTATTGAACCATTACAAGAGAGGAGATTATTATCTTTCCCGCACATCTGCCATGGGCTCCTGCAGGACAGGCTGAAAATCCCTTATCTGTCAGGATCTGACAGACCATCGGACAGATTTGATCCAAGGTGCGAGAGCTTCTTTAAAGATGCAGTCACAATGGGGGGGGGGGGGCTTTAGCTATGCCACTGACAAAGTGTGATTGTATCGGGCTGGCTATCAGTACAGTAACCTTTGCAGGTTTCCAAATAACAGTACTGGCTCTGCTTTCAGAGAAGGTGGTGCAGAAGAGGATTCCCACAGGTTCAAGCTTCTTTCAGTAAGATCACCTCTGAGATGTTCGTCCTTTGCCTGCCTAGCTTGTTCTCATTTAAGAAGCTTACTGCTGCAGCAAATGCACCCTGTATCTGGTGTAACAAACCTCAAACTGATAGCGTGAAGCTGTTAACAGAATATATGCGGAAGGGAACATACCACCAGGGACACCTTTTTCTTTATATCAAAAACACCAAATGACTTACAGTCCCCCACACACACAGTCGGCTGTTCAGTCTTTAGCTGTCTGGCTTTCCTCTTCGTTAATCGCAATTAAATGAGTCCAGCTTCCCCTTATAGTCTGTTAACGATGTCACGCTATTATTATATTTAGTTGAGGTTTGTTACACTGGCAAGAACACGTCCAAGACATAGCCTCTTGATTTGACCATCCAGACACATGCACAGATAGACCCAAGAATGAGCTTTCACCAATGCCCTTTTACTCAGATGGGTCAGTGTAAAGTAAAGTAAAGAAAAGTGGCTCTTATAGTCACGTGTGAACACACCACAGCACACAGTGTGAACAGTGAGAAATTGTTCTCTGTATTTAACCCATTCACCAAGTGACGCAGGGGGTAGCCAGCGACGCAGCACCTGAGAAGCAGTGTGTGGGAACGGTACCTAGCTCAAGGGTACCTCAGTGGTGCCGCTGGCAGATCTGGGACTGGAACCCACAACTTTCCATACGGAGGGGTTACTCTCTAACCAACAGGCCACCAGCTGCCCCATTTGTATAATAATTCAACATTTTGTGGCCTCTGCTATTGTTCAAGACTCATTTCTCAGTCTTGCCTCAGTCTGACCTCAGAAATAAAGCTAGAAAGTTGGTTTGGGTTTCAGATATGTTCATTCTTGGGTGCCCTCTCTGGTGCTATGCATTCAGGCAAGAGTCCCTGCCCCCAAAAGTGTCTGTACATGGTCTTGAAACTGTAAGAGGCTGCTCGACCTGACAAGAAAACCTGCAAACCATCTGACCACCTTAGAACCCCTGGACTGACTCCAAATGCAGAACAAGTGATAACATGGACATACTGGGTACAAATTGAGCTGTCAAGCACCCTGAAGGGTTTGTCTTACCCCTAATCCCTTTATAATTTGCTCATCCTAATTAGAAATCTAAACAGTCTAATTCTCCACATTTACTCCAGAGCCCTCCCAAAAGCTGGCCCATACTAATGCAGCTTTCACCACAACTTCACAAAACCTGCATTCGCTTTAAGACTGTTCGCTGCTCTCCTATCAGCACAGCACCGCAGCTTGTGTTCTCAGTAACAAGGATCACAGCCTCGTGACAGTCGCAACACCAAAGGGAGCAACGTTGGCCACGCTCTGTTGCCCTCCCCGTAGCAAGGTGAAAGCAGCGTGTTAGCTGATTAGCTGGCCAGGCCCTGGCTAGCCGATATGAGCTATCAGGTGCTCTTTGAATACGAGAGTAGACAAGACAGAAGAGCTGGCCCGCTTTAACCCCCTGCTGGCTCGGACCCTGGCACACACACTGCCCGCTTCACCTCATGCTGATGCCGCAGCATCCTGTTACAGTTCAACCTGAACGGCAGACGATTTTTATCCCCTTTGTTATTTGCCACTCTGTCTATCAGGTTACAGCAAGGATCTCATATCAGATTATGCTTATCCTCCAGATGGTGGTGACAGATGATGGAGCAACACAAATAAATGGAGGGGCATGGAGTGAAAGTGATTACAAAAAAGGGTTACTGATTATGACCAGCTACAAAACAACTTTTAGACTGACCATCTGCTAACCCTGGGATTCGAACCCAAAACCTTCTGATCACAGGGGCAACTCCCTAACCACCAGGGCACCAGCTGCCCAATATACTCAGAGTTGGATCCGAAACTGCTACCTTGCCTCTTGTAGCATGGAGCGTAAACCAGCAGACCAGACAGGAGGGGCTTTTTTTATGCAGACTGAGCATGTTGTGTCGGTGGAGCATAGTTGTTGGACACCAGAGAAAGTTTCACCAGAGAAGATCTCTAGGGATGGGCATTTAAAAAAAAAATATTCAACAACTATTTAATATTAAAATATATTTAATTCCCAACAAGAGAAATGTTAATAGTGTTGGCTTTATAAGGCTTATTATGCATTATCCAGTGATCGTTTAATAAAGTAGTAATGAGCAATCCATTAACAAGCTCTGTACAAGGCTTAATAAGAGCATAATAATGGACATCAAACATATTGCATAGAGCTGTATAATAGCTGTATAATACATAAAAGTGCTCAGCAAAATGCTTCATTCACCCAAGTTACTGCTTAATAAAGCAGTAAAGAGCAGTGTTAATAAGCAGTTATTATGAGGCTTAATAAGCACCTGTACAAGATGTACAATGATTAATTCTAGGCAGTTAATAAGCAGTTATTAGCTTTATAAGGCTTAATAAGGACATAATAACAAACACCTAAAATATTGTCCTGATTAAATGCATTACAAAATGATTCATTTGCTCTAAAGATTGTCTAATAAAATCTAATAAATAATGGGTATTTAGTTTTCACCATGTGGTTTGTTAAGATCTTATAAAGGGCACTATAAAATCCCCCTGAATTGTTATCCACAACACTATTCTCTCAAGGTCAAGATGCCAGTGATGATGCATCGGCAAGCACAGTCACTTTGACTGTTCAGAAACTGCCGTATTTGCTTCCCCACCTCCCCGCCGCTGCCAGACTGCCTGTAATCATTTTCTTCGGACACATTTCAGGGGTGGAAATAGCCATCAGCACTGAGAGTCCTGTGGCGCCTGTGTGACGAGCAGCCGAACTGCAATGATTTAATTTCCGCTCGTAATCGTGGCTCCGCCGCAGCGCTGGCGAGGCTTTATAAAACACTTGATCTCTCTGCTGGGAAATCGATGAATGAGTGTTCCGTGTCTACAGCAGGTAGCGATCCCGCTGTTCTGTTCGCCGCTTGCTTCTGGCTTTCTCTCAAAAAAAAGAAAAATAATGGCCCCACCACTCCTGCCGTTAATTCAGGCCATGCGAGCAATATTGATTTCCCAGAATGTGTTTGGGGGTGATCTGGAATGTGCCAGGTGAATTTATTTGAACAAATTTTGGCCCTTCATAGGGCCTGGAACCATCTTTGGGACATATGTTGGTACTGGAGGGGTGGTGGGGGGAGGTGGGAGGAGCATACACCAGGCAGAAAATTCAGTTTTCCACAAGGCTGCTAGAAGCAGAAGGTGATTATTGCATGGGGAAAAGAAAGATGAACGAGCGCAGGGCTGGACATTAAGCCAAGTTTTGCACTAAATTATGGCCAATATGGATTTTTCCACAGCAAATCCCATTAGCGGACCCCCACCTGGACCAGTGTCGGGCCTAATCTGCAGCTGATCGCTTTGGTCGACCGGCCTTCTCAAACATGACGAATACAGTCATATGCAAAAGTCTGAACACCCCCTCGTATCCATTTCTTTGTTATGTTTAAAGGCCTCATTTGAGTTTAAAGGACCCATTTCATTTAAAAGCAATTTTGTATTGTCTTTTTATTTATGTGCTATGTGATGTGCTATGAAAAAAAAACCTTCATCATTAACTTCCCAGTCCGTTCAATGCCAATTTAATTGCAAAATTTGAAAACATATTTACGTATTTAGGCCAGTTCTACCTACGGCAGTTTAGCTCCGTCTATGCCCAGTTATGAACGAGGAGCAATACAGGGCAGCCAATCAGAACAGGGGTCGTTTACATGCATCCTTCTAAAGGGCACAGTAAAAACTAGATTAGTGTGATTGTGTGGTTGCTATAAAACCAGTGTTTGGAGACACCAAAAAAATAAGGCTGAAAATGGGTGGAGCAAACTGATCTCGCCCAAAAATGGGTGGGAAAGGCACACGTAGCTGCGTTCAGGGGCTGACTAAAATTGAATTAAACCACAATTAACAGTGACACACATTTTTTATAACTGAACTGTCTGTTTATGAGTCTGCTGTGTGTTCTGCTCCATAAGGCTGGATCATTTACCTGCATTTTGTCGCTTTCCAGCTGCCAAAGCCAGGACATCACAGACTGTAACTCTGACACACATTTTCAAGGCGACTTGACCCTCTGCTCTCTCTCCCCATACATTACAGAGGTGACTCCACCACAAAAACTGAATTTTTAAACGATCAATACAGACATTTTGGTGTTGGAACCATGCCAATACTTCAAAAACTGTAGGAGAAGAGGCGCCAAATTCCAGATGTAAAAAGAAAAATCATAATAATAAAAATAATAATAATAATAATAGTGTGACCGCTTCTGCAATCACATAAAAAATCACCTGGACCATTCTAAGGGGTGAAAGTTTGGAAAATGGTAATGTAGAAATGAATTATGGTGATTGAAATCACATAGATGTCATAAGTGGAGCTCCGTGGAGTTCAGGGAGATGAAGTCAATGAGAGAAAAGAAAAAATGTGGGCCTTTTAAATTAAACAGAAAATATGCTTTAATATAAATGTGCCAATATTTTTGCCCACGATTGTAAAGGAAAAGGATGACTCTCCTGAATGCTGTCATTGAATCACAGCACGTCGACTGAAGTGAATTAATGTGAAGCTGGAAAACAGCCAGAAACGTCCCTTGTTATTTCGCCTGGTTGGAGTGGAAGCCTCATTTGGAGACGCCCCAAAAGGGTTTACTCTCTCTCTCTCTCGGTCTCTCTCTCTCTCTCTCTCCCTCCCTCTTCCTCGCTCTCTCTCTCTCTCTCTCTCTCTCTCCAGTGCCTTAGGATAACATTATGCAATAGGTCATAATGGAAGTCTTCACACATCTGTGGCTCAGCTTGGCAGGGGGCTTCTTCCAGCTACTGGTGTGAAGGACAAATATTCCAAATGTGTCAGACTTGCACTTCTGCTCCTGGGGAGGTTTTTTGACTTTGCAGCGGGAAAGAAAAAATGGGAAATTCCAATGGTTTCTCAAATTTTATGTATAATTTAATGGAACAAATTCATCTAGAGTGGGTCTAGTGTGAAATGGTAGAAAAATTTATGAACCAGAGGTTCCAAATATATCCATTTTATTTACCTCAGTGAAGCTTTACATGTCTTATGGGTGTTTATAGGAAATGTTGATGATGATAAATCTGAACAAAATCAGTTTTCTTTGGGGAATGTTCTGCCTCATGATGCCCTGCCTGTATGCCTCCTCCATGAATGGTTTTAGTCGTTGGACCAAAAGCTTCTCAAAACTTGGGTGGCGTCAGGCGGCACAACCAAAGGTGGCGCAACAAAGGCATCAGGCAGTGCAACCATAACCATTTCATGGAATGACTTTCTGTGAGGGAGATTTCAGAGGCAGACGTCTGGTTCTGTTCACGACCACTGTGAACGGGATGTTTCACACCAAACCCACTCTTACTAACTGTTTAATTGCACAGTGGACCTCCCCTTTAAGACGAAGAGATTGTATAACAGTGCAACAGACACTGGAAGATCTACCTTCTTGCTGTCTTCCACCTGAATGGTCTTTGGCATGCTGATAATGGTCTGTGTGCGTGTGTGTGTGTGTTGTGTGTGTGCACATTTGCTCCTTGCTGTGCTCGCTGATCCATGTTGGGCCGACGGTGTGTGTATCTGACAGTGACAATCTGGTACACCGAGACGAGCTGAGGAACATGACCTTATACTTTTCAAATGTCTCAGCTATTTTAGGCCAAGCAGCACCTTATTAGAACTGAGAGCAATCAGTTATTAAAACCACATTAATGTTATTTAGTAAAGAGTAAAGACAGTCGACCAGAAGCTCCAGCAACCTGAAAGGTCATTACTGGTCTGGCTATAAAAGACTCTCTGCAAGCGTTCTCTAATTAACTTTCCACATTCGATTAGACAACGCAGTTTAAATACTGTGAACATGGCACAAAGGATTCTGGGAAACGGGGAGGGAAATTTATGTGGGATTCAGAGAAGTGTGCAGGGGAATTCTAGAGAATTTAAGGTGAATTCTGGAAAATGTATGTAAAATTCTGGATAACTGGAGGGAAATTTTGGGAAAGTTAGAGTGAATTTAAGAGGTGGGGAACTCATGGCTAATTCCGATGAGAGACATGAAGAATTCTGCAGAATTCAATGTGAATTGTATGTGACATTCTGGTGAACTTTTAGGGAATTTTAGGAAAGTTAGTGAGAATTTGGGGTAATTCATTGTTAATTATGGGGAAAGAGATGAAGAATTTTTGTTGAGATTTTGGTGAATATATGGGGAATTCTGGGGATTTCTGAGAGTGTGCAATTCGAGGAAAATTATTCTTTTACTTCATGTCACTGAGTGACATTTTCACTTTGCCGGTTCATTCGATTCAAACCACGAAGCCAGATAAGTAGTTAATGACTCAGATTAGGGACAACGCTGAACTCTGCAGAAGCTCCTAAATACTAGGAAGGAAGGATAGAGACGTGGTGCCTGACGGAGAATGAACACACTACAAATATAGTGCTTGTCCCTATGAATTTGTTAATGTTGAACTGGTCCACTTTAGCTCTAACGCCTACCTTTGGATACTGACCAAGAGTTCGGGAAATTCACAAATAAATACAGCTATATGTAAAATGTAGCATTTTCATCTAACTGCCTTAAGCACCTATTTGTTACAAATAAACATGATTGTTCATGTATTTATTTATTGCCTTTGTCAACCTGTTTCTACACAAAAAAGGGAAACATTAAAGATGTTCTGAAAAACTTAACGATTCAATGCATCCCTTCTTGGGAACTGGACTGCAGTGTCGTGGATATCAGGGACATTTCCGTGATGTATTTCACACAATTTCAAGAAGCTTTCCGAACAGTGTTTTCATCAAAACAAAGCCTGTTTACCACCAAGACCCAGTAATGTCCACCTTTTAGGCTCTCAAGAACCCTTCACAGAGCTCCTAATGAGCAACCTCAATTACCTGCTGATGCAAAATCTTAGGAAGAGATTCAGAGGAAGGAAAGGAGCTCCTCTTGACCTTCTCAAGTCAAGTGTTTATTGTCATTTCAACCATATACTCAGTGAAATGAAACAGTGCTTCTTTAGGACTGTGGTGCAGCACAAAGAACAAAAACAGACCCACAAAGAACAAAAACAGAACACCACAAAAAGAGCAAAAAACACCTTAAGACAACATAAGTGCAGGACAGGACCAAAGAGAGAGTGCAAAAAAACACAAGACCAACAGTACTATAATTCACAGGACAAGAAAACATACAAAACAGCCGACAGGAGCAGTAACAGCACTAGTGTGAGTGAATACATTATTATGACTGTATTCTAGCAGCAGAGTCATTAAGTGTGCAAAAATGCAAAGGAATGCAAAGATTCTCCTCCTCAATAGCCTCTTGAGTAGCTCTGGGTTTCCTGTGACCTTCAGCATTGTTGCTGTTGTTGTTGTGGTTGTCGTTGTTGTTTTCGTTGTGGTCGATAAACAAGCTGTTATTACGGAGCTCCTCGCCATTAATTCAAGGCCAGTTTTTCCTCAATGGCTAATTAAAATTCATCGAGTATGATCACAGGACAGGTACAGAGCTCTAAGAGCAGCTTCAGGGGAGGCAGAGGAATAAAATTTCCTGCTCCCTACAGCTTGAGAGTGGTCCCTCAAATCAAAGGGACTCCCTCGGCTTGCATTGTTTACGATTCCAGTCAGCAGACCGATTCATTACCCGGAAGCTTCTGCCATGCCTTGCCATTCCTTGTGGGGCTTTAATGAATGAAATGAGAGGCCCGAGAGCCACTCGATTGGGAGGCACACTGGGTCCCATTACTGCCACGTGAGATCAATCAGAGGGGAGGCTGCGGGACTCTACAAAACTGCAGCTCGACCATTTATCACTTAAGCTAAGATAAATTGCCCCATAAACACATTACGCAAACAAATTGGATGTTGCTTATCTTCACCTGCGAATCAGCGGCACTCGCTGCCGGACCCTGGCACAGACTGGGAGCAGAGCAGATGGAGGTGTTGCTAGCAGCGACGGTCACGTTTTCTGTAACAGTCGCTGGCAGGGCATCAATGTTTAGTCACTATATTATATTACAAGGTTTGACGTTTATGGCCTGGTATGGGACTTCAGCCCCGTTCAGTGTTTCCAAAAAATTTGATGTCCAGTTTATTCCACCTCTGCAGCTGCCAGCAGTACAATCCACTGTGTACAGTGTACAATATATATATATATATATATATATATATATATGTATTTTGATATTTTTTTGTACAGTGTTCAGTTCTTTTCATATTTTATTTTTACTTTCTTCTCTTCTTCTGTCAACTTTGCTGTTGTAACAACGCAAATAACCCACCCACTGGACTAATAAAGGTTTATCTTATCTTATCTTATCTTATCTTAAGTAAACTGCGGGAACATCCCACTGTCTCCTGCAGGATGCTGCCTTTGCTGCTGCCAGTGGCAGAATTTTCCATCATTGCTCCATCCAATTACACAGAATCCTTGGTTTACTTATGGTACATGCAGTCATGTAAGCATTACCAAAGTGATAGCATCGCTGTGAACGGAGACACACGGACACAGAGAAGTCAGCATCCGGTTTGCTGGGGCTGGCATCAAAAGTTGGTAGAAACAGAATATCAGAATATCCGTTTTTCTGTCATTCGTCTACCATCAGAATTTAAAAGCAAACTAGGGCTGGAATGTTTTGATTGTTGCTTCATTTATGATGTTACAAAAGCCACTTTTCCATAGGCATACAGGAACCATGCTGTATGGATGCGGGTCACTTTATTTGCAATGGAAAAATACTTGTTTGCGGTACAGCATGGTTCGTTGTGCCAGTGGAAATGTGCAGGTAGATATCCAAGATATCAAAATCCACTGTAACAATGTTGAATTCCGACTGAATTCCAGAATCACTGACCCCCACTAGGGATCACCATCACTATTTCGAAGATGGCTAGATGGAAAAAAAGCTCAAAATCAACCTGAACAGATACTGCATCCGTGATTGAATCGCTTGACATTTGGGCCCCACATCCTCCCGACTGCTCACAGATAATTTCATCAAACGTTCATGAAGGCCTATAAGCAAGGGCTTTCTGAAGGTTGCCGTGGGAGTGATGGATGGCTCCCGGCTCCTGCTCAATCTGTAACACACATTCTGCCGGGAACCGCCACTAGACAGCAGGATCAATTCACCTATAGCCTTCTGTCTGCATGTCGCATCAGGCGAGCCCAAGATCAAGGCTGCGCTTTTTCCTTTGTTCCTTCGCTTTGTTTTCATTTCAGATTCGGGCTCATTCAACAGGCACACATAGGGAACATCTCGCAGCAACCCGGCAGGCCAGACTCCGGTCAAGGCGAAGGCCGCAGCGTAAACAAACAAACAAACAAACAGGCTTGTGGAGACAGCAGGCATCTCACTGTTGGCCACTGGTTGAAAAGTGCTGAGCTCTGTGTTATCCCACACATCCTTTTTTTCCCCCACCTTATTGCTTTTTTGCTGCCATGAGTTAGAAACAGTTGCAGTGGAGTCAAGTTCAATAGTGTGAAGCAGTTGCACAAAGTCTTACATTCCTATCAGAAAATGCAGTTTTATTGACAGCAGCCACAAACTAGTTGGTATGATTGGCAGCATGACTATAGGTTGCGATGGTAGTCCAGGTGCTTCCTAGCATGTAGACAATATAGATGTCTAAAACTATATATATATA
>JBBPCZ010000042.1:2206905-2220031 GCA_037974445.1 Brycinus macrolepidotus | reverse complement strand
TATCAGTAAACTCTGATTTCAGTAAATATAACCGGTGTAAAACAGTCTAGAACCGGTGTTTGTTCTCCTACACGCTCACCGTTTGCTGCTCTTTCTCCCGGTGCGCCGCCGCTCGGCCGCTCTCCGGAGCCCCTCCCTCCCTTTATGTTTATTTGTGTGTGACGCCGTTTTTAAAACCCGAGTACTGGATTTTATTATTACATCTTTTTAAAATTACTATAACTTTGGTTCTACGTGACACAGGAACACCAAACAAAGTTCAGCATGACGTCTGACACCTTGAGCACCAACACACACCGGGGGAACTTCCATATAAGGAGCTGTTTGGCTGTATAATGGCGATTTACCATTTGTTGTGCGGATCCGTGCTACTCATGTTCTAAGGATTAACTGTACTCTGTGCAGCACACAGACACACACACACACACACACACACACACTAGAATGTCAGAGTCACTGTGTGCTGAGAACAGATCACCAACTAAATAATTACCTGCTAACTGGTGGTCCTATGGGGATCCTAACCACTGATAAAGAGGGTAAAGGAGGTGCTAACCAGTAATACAGAGATACAGATGGACTAGTATGTAACCATGAACAAAGTGCACCTATAAGGCACACACACACACACACACACACACACAGGTAGAGTTGTAACCCACACACACATTCACAGTTACATTCAGACTAGAAAAGACGACTGCTGCAAACGATCTCCATGTGTCAGTTTGGCTGGACGCAGCATACATCCATCTCCTCAGCCAAGTGGCCCTCGTCTCTTGGCCCGCTGTGTTTGAGCCCCACCAAAACACAGAGGCAGATAAAGAGCTTCCAAAGAGCACTAAATTTAGCTACACTCACCCCAGAGTCACACAAATCTTCACCACAACACAACTCCCCCCCACCCCCAACCCCCCACCCCTCATGCCGGATGGGTTTACTCTGAGTAAGTCAGTGCCAGATTAAACACACAAAGTGTTCAGCGCTTCTGGAAGCGAAATGCAGTCGATCGGCCAAGACACAATCAGTGCTTGTGGTGTTTCAAGGTACGTGTTTTCAATAAAGTGACCAGTGAGTGGAAGCACAAGGTGGATGTTTCTAAAAAAGTGACCAGTGAGTGGAAGCACAAGGTAGGTGTTTCTAATAAAGTGGCCAGTGAGTGGAAGCATAAGGTAGGTGTTTCTAATAAAGTGTCCAATGAGTGGATACAGTGTTTCTAATAAAATGGTCAGAGAGAGGACACACAAGGTAGGTAGATAAACATGATAACCACTTAAGAGACAAATGTTTTGGAAAAGTGCTGTCTAGAATCACTTGGAATATCCAAGTGTCCATCATTTATAAAAGTGGTATTTATCTTGCAAGTTAATGGCCTGGATTTAGGTTCAAATCCCTGCTGTGTCAACTGGGTTGTGTGTATTCTGGTCTAAAGTTGGTACTTATGGGGAAAAGAAATTGTTTCATTGTAACAAGTGGCACTAAGAGAGATGGATTTGCCGCCAAAGCCTCTGCAATTACACCACATTACCTCACTGGCTAATTACAAAGCCATTCATGAGATAATAAATCAAAGCTTCAGCCTAAATTATCACCATTCTGTTGTACAGGTAAATGTACAAAGTATATATATACATATACACACTGTCCACTGCATAAGGAACCCCTGCACCTTGCTGTTGTACAGTTAAAGACTGTCGCCAGTCTGTTGGAAGTAAAAGGTAGGTGGTTCTAATAAAGTGGCCAGTGAGTGCAAGTACAGGGGGTCCTCGGGTTACGACAGACTCGACATACGTCGTTTAGAATTTACGACACTCACTCCCAACTTTAAACAATTGAGACGTGAGTGTTTCGGCTTACACCGTTAGCGCCGTACTTACAGACTACGTGGGCGAACTAGTTTGGTTGCGCACGGCGGAAGAATACGCAATATACGCAGAATACGCAGTAACGCGTCATCTGAGTGAGGGACTTGGCGTCCCCCAGTACGCTTACCTGCGCCATTCTGGACTGGTAAAAGGGCTTTTTCTGTGGCTTAGTTGTGTTTTTATGTTCTAGATTATGATTTTACAACTGTGTTAGGATCGGTAAGTGACTTAGGCTAGGGTGTGTTTCGACTTACACCAAAATTCAAGTTACATCACTGTCGTAGGAACGGATTTGTGTCGTAACTCGAGGACCCCCCTGTACAAGGTGGGTGTTTCTAATAAAGTGGCCAGTGAGTGGAAGTACCAAGTTAAGGTTTTAGCCAGTACATTTAACCTTTCATCACATTCATTATCATCATCATCATCATCATCTTTTCAGTTTGACCATCACCACCAGGTCCCCTAACGTTGTGAGAAAAGAAATACTGGACAAGGAATGGTGAAGCATGCCAAACGTGTGTGTGTAGGTGTGTGTGTAAGTGTGTAACTCGTGCATTAGTAGGCCAGGCTGGGTGTGAGGTAGGGTTGATGGTTCATGGCTTGGACGGCTGATCCGCTTATAGGCTTTAGCTGCCAGGCGGCAGGGCTAAGCTCTGCAGGGTTTTCCCACCCTTTAAGCCCAGCGGCTTCAGAACCGGTTCTGTCCAGTGATGGAGTCTAGCAAGGTGAGTGCACCATCACTAGCTGAGACAGAATCATTTTCACTTTTTGGAGAGAAAGTCTTGGCCTTTCTAATCCCAGGCAATGTTTGTCAAGTTTATCTTAAAAAAAGTCATTAATAAGTCTTTAATAATTGCTATTAAAATTATTTCAAAGCATTATTGTGGAAAAATACAAAAAAGTCTAAGCTTGGAATATAAGCCAAAAACAGAAGCACATTTTAAACTCTCAGATGAGTTTCCCAAAGACTGTGGTAGTCGTGATTTCTCCTTTTTCACAGGAGAGCGGGGTTTAGTTCCTCGTTCAGGTAGGAACACAATTAAGACTCCTAATGCTGCGCTTGCCTACTATATCAAAGTCTTCCACCACTTCCAACAGAAAGAATGCATCAATATTGAGATATATGTTGCTTATGAACAAAAGGCTGAAAAGTGTTGAGATATACATTTTCAGCTGTATCGCCCTGCTCTAACAACAGGTAGAAAATAGAAAGCATAAGTGTCAATATAAGGATGTGATAGACAACCTTAAAATTGTCAAATATCTGGAGTAGTTAGGAGGTGGTGCCAATTGATGATTAGGTTTTTTGTTCTTCATTCTTATCTTTTGTATTATATTTCTATTACACTGATGAATGCCCATCTGAGGGTTGGTGTAAAAACCACTGTCCCTCATACATATGGAAATGCAATAGTCTACCATGCGCAATATCGTGCAATTTTCTTATCGGGTGCTAAACATTATCATTATACATTATCAAAACTGCACTATACTCCTCTGCCTTCTTTTAAACATTTGCACTTTTCTTTTATGTATTCTTTAATTTCTTTTATCTCTTCCATTATCTTATTCTATTCTATTCTATTTTATTTTATATTCTATTTCTGTGAAGCACAATGAATGACCTTTTGTGTACGATAATATGCTATATAAATAAACTTGAATTATGTGCAATATTTTATTATGTGCACCATTGTCTTTCCATTCGAAATATCACTACTTACATCAATATTGCTGATCTACTATTGATCTCTACTACAGCAATAGTATATTCCTAACCACTGTTTGTGTTACTAGAAATTCACTTAACTGTAAGTTACTTATCTATGGTATACGTAGGTATAAACCCAGCATTTGTGTATAACATAGTGTATTTCATATTGAGTATTCTCTGCAGAGTTTTGTTTTGGATTTACTTAAACTTTATATTTATATTGTTATTGTTTCTGTGTCTCTGTGCCTGTGCAGTCGTAACATAAGCAATTTTCTCCGGGATCAATAAAGTTTTCTGATTCTGATAACAGTAATATGGTCATCCTTCACCATTTTTGCCACTAATGGGAGAGTGCATGTGCAGCACACAGCAATAGAAGGCCTGAATGCTTAAGGCCTACAGTGAGGGGGTCCAGTGGCTCTCTTATGCTTTGGGGAACATTGGCATGTTCTTGCTTCGCTTGTCCTCTTAAAACGGTCACTGCAATTCGATATAGTTATTCGTACTGATTATCTTATGAGGGAACAGTTCAGTTCTGATGGGAGTGGTCCTTTACAGATGAGAGTGGGCTCTCCCAGTCTCTTTATGCTGTTTTTCCTTTAAATAGCGATATGAATGGACCTCTAGCTCAGTGTGAACTGGCAAGTACTTCGCAACCTGTCCAGCAAATAGCTAAGCTGGTCAAAATGGGCTTTTAAAAACAGGACCCTTTTTACCACTCTCGTACAGGCATAGTTTGGTAAAATTACAGGGCACTTGACACAGAACCTATGGTTCTATCCCTAAGACACGGGTCACAGCATCACCATGCAGGATCCCAAATGCTTCCGCTAGCAGGGGAAAAACAATGCCTGGACCATGTCTGTTCATCCAGCACTCAGCCAAGTGCTTCTCGTAGCACTCTGTTATGTACTCTAATGGAGGGCTATGCTGGGGATTTTTTCTATGCTGGACCTCCTCCCAAGGTTGGCTTCATCTGTTACACAACTGGTTTTGTCAGGGTGGGTTTTTACAAGGGATAATGACAGCCAAGACCAAAATAGCACAGTTGACAGAATATTTAGACATGCTGTAGCACTCTAATATCAGACTTTGAAATTGACACATGAGTAATCTCAGTCTCATGATACAAATGTTAGTATTTGCCACGTGCACAGAAATTCACCACAACCATCTACAACCAAAACCAATGGGCGAAAAGGCCCCGTGCAGATTGAGAAGGGCCATAAGACCCAAAATAGGCTGAGAGAGGACAAGAAAAGAGAGAGGGAAAGTTGGCACTGAGGTTGTTTACCCTGAGCAGCAGATGAAATCATGGCACTTCTCCGAAAGACTTTCCAGCATCTGTGCCGTCCAACAGAAGAGATACAAGGCAGTTTCAAACGGTCCAAATATTTGGGAGCTTTCAGTTCTTGGTTATCTGTCACCATAGTCTCGCCTGTACACCCATTGTTCTAGACCATTCCTCAACAAAGCTCTCATCTGCATCTGAAGTGAATGACAGCATAGCAAGGCTAAGAAATTGTTATCTATCAAACATAGAACATATTGTTTAAAAATACATTGCATTCCAACACAAGTGGTCCAAAAGAGCTACATAGTTTAGAGCACATACAATTCAACTATTGACTACCTATCAAGCTAATCATGAGCAGAATCAAACAAGTGCATGAGGGATCAACAAAAACGCAATCCAGGTGGAGGAGTACACATTCATCGAGACATGGGTCTTATACAAACACCTTCTAACAGGTGCAATAACACTTTGAGGGTAGTGGTGAGTCATGTTATTTTAACTGAGCTGTTAGAAAATAAACATAAACAAATATGGTCTTTTGATAAGTCCATTGTAAGCATGTGAGATTAAGTGCACCATTGTCCATCAGCACCATTGTTGAGTGACAATAGTATGACAATAATAGGGGGCACGGTGTATGAAGGGTGTTTGCATTTTCAGCATGCTGCTATTAAGCTCCATACTGTCATTGAACCTATCTCCAATATCCTGCATCTAAAAAAAAATATTCCTAATGGTCTTCATTCCGGATGTAAACAGTATCTATAAAGAAATTAACCAAGTGTTCTGCCAACTGAATTCCATTCCATAGTATAACATCTTCCCCTCCATCCAGACTATTAACTTTTCAAACAAGATTAGTCACATGTACAAAGCACAGGCAAAAGAAAAGAAGAGAGGAAGCAAACTCATCAACTTTTGACAGCATCGGCTATTTTCGGTACACCGGCCTAGGCTTTAAGGCGCAGAGTCTAGTCCTCACAGGCCAAGGCAGTGTCTTGCTTCATTAAACACGCAGTTCAAATCAACAGCTAATTGGCAAGACCTTCATACAATGAATTCAGACCAGGAGATGAGGCAGCAGAGCTGTGGCCAGACAGGAATCCAGGGTGACATGCCTGCTTTTGATACATTATCTAGTGGTTTGGTTTGGCCTAGTTCCCACTTGTTACCCACTGTAATCCTTCTTAACTGTTGCAGTCATATGCCTGCCCTAATCCCCCCTACTGTACGGGGGGATTATGGGACCCATCATGGGACCCTAATACCCTGCCAAAAACCTCCTCTTCTTCACCCCACATCCTTTGCTCCTTCTCTTGCCACCTTTTTTCCGTTCCCTCTTTGCTCACTTGCTTTATGAATCTTTGTAGCTTTGTAGGGAGGCGTATGACTAAGGCTGAGAGAGACATGACTGTGAAGGAATGCAAGAGATAAAGTTGAGAACAGGACAGTAAATGGAGGACATTTGAGATGAAAAACAAAACAAAACAGACCCAACACTTACTCCTCCACACTTTCCAGTATTTAAATTTCGGGTGCCATTCAAATGGACAAAAGACAGACTCACGGAATACCGAGGCATTCCTGAAAGAGCAAAAAGTCCAAGTGACTCTTAACACCAGGAAACTCCTTAGTCCCAGGGAAATTCCATTTATCCAACAGATCAGTCACCCATTGCATAAGACAACCAACCTTTGCAGACACCCAAATCAATGTCCGTACACACCTCACAGAATGGTATTGCTTGTCAGGACTTGTGCCTGTGCAATAATGACTCAAGATGATGACGATAACATCTAGACTCTGAGGAAGCCGAGCGGTTGAACAGGAGAGGTGACAACAGTGGTTCCCCATTTGGCCTATTGCCTTGCCTGATATGGATCTAACAGCATGGAGCAATACAGGCTTATCGGCTTCCCTTTCCTTTATTGAGCTCTTGCCAAGCCGTTGATGCATGGGCAGTGGTCAGAAGGGCCTGATTGTTAACGTTCACTCAAGTTATTGTTGCGTTTCCTCAAAGACCACCACCTAAGTGTCGCGTGTTGAAAGCTTGCGTGAACCGAGGGCTTGGAGGAGAAGAACAATGCCTGAGGATAAGAGAATAGAGTCCCTGCCATCATCCACTATCACATTCAAAATGTTTGGTTTCGAACGATAATGAAGAAGGTCTAAAAGTGACAACAAGAGCAGCAGAGCGGCCAATAAGTCCTGTTATTGGCTGCTCTAAGAAAATGTACAGCTATGAACGGTTCTGTTGAAACCCCATGGTCCAACATACAGTGGAAAATGGTAACAGGTGTGTCTCATCATTTATTCAAATGTTTCCCGTCTAATTTGAATTGGCCTCATTGCTTTCATAAGATGTGTGACATGATATCGAAAGCAGAGTACACTTTGCAGTGACTGTGTGACTCATTATCTAGTTTGAACATTGGACTCTAAAATACTTGTGTTAATCTTAGTAGCAACCTGCTGCTGCAGTCAAGCCTTGCCAGTGAGAGGTGTGATTAAGCACTGTTACATCAGAGATATGATGCTACCTTCAGCCTTCCAGGAATACTGAATGATTAATCAACAAGAGAGGGATGGAAAGGAAGAACATTGTGTTCAGTGTATTAATCTATTAATCATAGGATTACACCATTTAGGTAAAACACGGTCTTTTCCAGGTGTTTTGTGTACAGATGCACTGTTTGCTTTATTGGAAGCACCTACTTTGTTTCTCCACTTGTTAACTTTATGATGCCACCCACCTTATAGGTCCATGGTATAGGTGCATAGTTTCAAACTGTAGTCTATCTTAGGGGACTCCACAACTGTGAAATTGAAGACTGAACCTGACTCATAGCCATTGCTTCGAAACTCAACCATCAGGCTCATAACCATGTCTTTGATACTCAAGACTCAACTCATAGTCATGTCTACGATTCCCAACCTATAGCCATGGCTTTAAACCTCAACCCATAGCCATGGCTTTTAGACTTAACCTATAGCAATGGCTTTGAGACTCAAGCCATAGCCGTAGCTTTAAAACTCAACCCATAGCCATGGCTTTTAGACTTAACCTATAGCAATGGCTTTGAGACTCAACCCATAGTCATGGCTTCAAGATTCAACCCACAGTCATGGTTTCAGGACTAGACCCCTAGCCATGACTTCAAAACTCAATCCATAGCCATATCTTTGAAGCTCAACCCATAGCCATAAGTTTGAGACCTGACCCGTAACCACGGCTTTGAAACTCAACCCATAGCTATGGCTTTGAGACTCAACCCATAGCCATGGCTTTGAGAATCACTTCATAGGACTCAACCCATGGACATGATTTTAAGACTCAACCCACAGTCATGGCTTCGAGACTCAATCCACAGTCATGGCTTCAAGACTATACGCATAGCCATGTCTTCAAAACTAAACCCATAGCCATGGCTTTAAACCTCAACCCATAGCCATGGCTTTTAGACTTAACCTATAGCAATGGCTTTGAGACTCAACCCATAGCCGTAGCTTTAAAACTCAACCCATAGCCATGGCTTTTAGACTTAACCTATAGCAATGGCTTTGAGACTCAACCCATAGTCATGGCTTTGAGAATCGGTTCATAGCCACAACTTCGAGATTCAACCCAGAGCCATGGCTTTGAGATGCAAAGCAAAGTCACAGCTCCAAGACTTAACACTTAGCCATAGTTTTGAGACCTTACCCACTGACATGGCTTTGAGACTCAACCCATAGCCATAGCTTTGAGACTTGACCCACAGATGTGACTTCAGGACTAAACCCATAGCTTCAAGACTCAACTCACAGTCATGTCTTTAAGTCCCAACCCTTAGCCATGACCACGAGACTCAACCCATAGTCATGGCTTCAAGGCAGATAGTTCACGTCACATAGTTCACACAGCAGTGTTACTGCTAGACTGTCAGGCCAGCCAAAAGATGTCCTGCCAAGAGTGGCTCTGTGGTCACAAGCTGAGGGTTAGAAGTTTGCGAGCTCATATTCTGTGTCAAATGATGTACATCATCAAAGTGTTCCTGAAAGGTAGGAATTTCTATTAAAGCCACACGCCAAAGGCGGCGTACCCAGAACAATCACAGCAAATCACTGTTTATCACCAAGAGACAAATATTTGCCACTATTACAAAATCGCCTTTTCAGCAGACAATCGAGCAGCGTTGCAGAAACACCCCGGGGGAGTAAATAAGCAAGGAGAGAAATGGATATATAAATAGGAGGCAAGTTGGCCTATTGTGCAGCGGCAGGGAGGGTTTCCTCCTTTGGCCTGCACCACCCCAGCACCTGCGGAGAAGAGCAGGAGAACAATGGCAAGGCTGGCTGCTGGAACTGCCGCGAGACAGAGAGTCTGCCAGCAGGCCCCCTCAGGCCCCCCCCTGGGGAGGGAGGCGTCCAGAGCCACACAGGAAAAGGCTTCTCTTGGCCTGGACAGAATAGACAGGACAGAGGCCAAACAATGGACAGAGGACAGTGCCGACAGAAAGGCCCAGGCAGGACACTTCCACTGGGGTTAGATGCCTCAGAGCTCTACCTAAAGAACAGGCTGTCCCCATCACACACACACACACACACTCACACACACACACACAGGACAGGGTTACAGGTTACAAGGCGCCGGACTCTACGCTGTTTCCTTCAGAGGAAGACGGAGGACGGCTCGCTTAATTACTTTTTATTAGGTTTTAAGTTCATGACTAACACAAAAAGCAGCGCTCCGGTATTATCAGTGACACTGATTTATATGACTATACAACAGCTTAGAGAGTGAAAGGGGACAGGGCTAAATACGTCCCACCAGACCAGCCAAAAGATGGACGTTATGAATTACTGCTGTATTTATATGGTGTCATCGGGGACACTGATGCGGATATATCATGCGTATTAATAGATATATTGTGATAATAATAATACAACATACTATTACTATTATTACTGAGTTCTTATACCAGATAATGGGGGACATCTGGCCCGAGTAGCGTCTTTTTATAAAAGAATTACGTTTTTGTGCTATGAACCCAAAGCTGGTCCAATCCATTTCCCCAAACTGTTTGTTGGTCTAGGCCTTAAATCACGTACAAATATGGTTTAGCTTTACAATAAAGGGTCATTGTTCTTAAGACGGGGAACACTCCCCCTGTTTCCCCTCTATAGAAGGCCTACAAAAGGGGCCCATGGTCAATGGTCGCAAGCCAAAGGTGAGTGTTTCTGATAAAGTGGCCAGTGACTGGAAGCACAAGGTGTTTCTAATAAAGTGGCCAGTGAGTGGAAGCACAAGGTCAGTGTTTCTAATAAAGTGGCCACAAAGAGTGTTTTCTTGTTAGCAGAAAAGACACTATTTAAACCGATTAGGCGTTATCAAAGCAATGATAATGAAATGAGGCGACTTAAGGAATTTACCTCATAGGTAAATAAACTGACCATTCTTTCTAAGAACGCCATCCTTGTTTTTGCATTGCACTGTGGTTTGGTCACTTTTTCCGCACGGCGAGTTTCGTGTGTGAGTCTATAGAGTCCATTTGTCACATCAACACCCCCAGCGAAGCTTTCTGGGGGACAGGAAGAGGAATTAGACCCCTGTCCTCTGATGAAATGTCACAAATATTTTTGCTTTAGAAGTTTATTACATATCACAGAACTGCCAGTGCAGAAATGTGGGTGTCACCATGGGGACAGGGGTCAGCTCCGACGCACAGCGCTGACGCCATACACACATATGTGCGCAGCCATGCACACAAACACACACGCACATACACTTACACACACACACACACACACACAATGGACTGATTTGTCCAAAGCAAATACTGGGCCTTGCCATTGTCACAGTGCCTCTCCACTGGTGGCAATGGGTGACTAAAGTAACAGGAATTTGCATGAGATTCCAGACTGACTGTTCTGGCTGGACCGTGTGTGTGTGTGTGTGTGTGTGTGTGTGTGTAATGAGGGGTGACTTGTTTGGGAATGTGTATGTTGAAAGAGCCGTCAGGAAGAAGGCTCCTTTGGGAAACGCATTGTGTCAAACCAACGCAAATGAAGAAAAACCTTCAGAACGTACTACTCAGCGCCCTCCCGCCTGTCGGAACACACCACTCCACGCCTGTCCTTCTGGCGGTCCCTTCTTTCCTGCATGGAGCCGACCTTCTCTTCCGCAGTCAAGTCTCTCTGTGACACTTCATACTGACCCTGAAAACAGTGTTTCGAGTCTCTTACAGAGGGGGCAGCGATGGCTGTTTGAGTATGTGGTTATTATTTCCTTATAAAAGCACAATTATCATTTTTTTGAAAAATAAAAGCAAACATATTTAATATTTAATGAAAAAAAGCTAAATTATCATGCATTATTTTATATAAAAAAAGCAAAACTATCTGTACTATTTCTTGAAACAAGCAAAAGTTTCAGCATTATGTTCATTACTTCTTGAAACGGGGAAGCGTTTTAGCATTATTTCTCAAAACAGGCAAAATTATCTGCATTATTTCTTGAGGTAAGCAAAATTATATGAATTGTTTCTGCAAAAAGTAAAATGATCCGCATTCTTTTATGAAACGAGCTAAATTACCCACATTATTTCTTGGAAACAGCAAAAATATCTGTGATATTTCTTAAAAACAAATGATATTATCTGTAATTTTTGTAACTGCAATTGTAATTGTCTATATATGCTTCTGAAGACAGAAAAACTTTCTGCATTAATTCTTTCTTGAAAACATTCATTCTTGATGAAAGCAAACTTATCTATTATTTCTTTTTAAAAAAAATTGCATTATGTTATCAATAAAGCACAGTTGTCTGCAGGTTTATTTATTGAAATCAACATTATTTTCCAGTGCAAAGAGAGATAAAGCATGAACAAAAAAGTCAAAATATGTAAAATAAGCTCGTAATGTTTATACAGTCTCTGAATGAGAAAGATGACATATTAAGAGCTGATTTATACTGACTTCAAGTGCCAAGACATCAGTGACTTAGCAATGATTTTGTTTTTGCACTCTTGTTATTCAGGTATTAATAATAAATAGTGGATTCGCTTTGGAACTTATCGACTGAGGGGAAATGAGGACGGCCAGATCCCGTGGAGCTACAAATGGAAAATGACAAAAATTCATAGCGACCAAAGAATTAATCAAATGATATTTAAATAGTAAAAATGATTTAAAAGTTTGAAAGCCCACCTCATCCAACAGTGGTCAAGGTCAGCATGGGCCCTCATATCAGCTTGGAAGGGCCAGAATGGGTAGTTCAGCTGATCGCCAGGTGCTTCTGACACATGAATAAGACAAAGAACGGCTCAATAGCACAAAGCTTGGAAAGCAGACCCCAAAGCCTTGATCTGGATCATCAAACACTCTCCATGGTTGACAGCCAGCTTGCACTGAGGTTTCCTGAGAGGCCAAACCTTCAGAGTGCTACTTGGTGGGATATAGTCTGACATTAGCCTTGTATCTCTGATGCAAAACTGAAGGGGTGAAAGGAACCAGACAACCAGTCAATGCAAATATAGCCATTTTATTCACTATCGACCCCCAGTGAAACTCCATGTGTATCTGAGTGCTTATATGGAATGTGAATTAGACTAAAATAGAGGCAAATCAGAGCGGTCAGACTCTACAGCAAAGTCCTTGCAGCTGACCACACACACATAGACTAACAAACACACACATCCAATACACCATGTGCAATATTTCTTTTGAGTGCAAATTTCTGAGGCAACATGTGCAATTTCTGAGGTGGAATATTATACTATTATTATTATTATTATTATTATTATTACAGGGTGGATTGTGCAATTTATAATGTGCAATTCTTCTGGTACATTATTACTGTTACATTATCCCTGTCACTCCATTGCGTGCCAGTCCATATATATGTATATATCCATAGTGTTTTACATATATTTATATATCCACTCTGTACATATATACATACATATACTCTGTGTACATACATAGATATATTTATCTAAGTTTACGTATACATATATATACATTTATATTTTCAATACACTCATTCATATTTATTTTTCCAGATTGTACTTTTTATACTGTACTGTTGGTATAGTTTTTATTCTATTGTTTTTAATTTTTGCTGCTCATATCTTGTTCTGTCCACTTTCTGCCGTGACAATGCAAATTTCACACTTGTGGGACTAATAAAGGATTATCTTATCTTATCTTATCTTATCTTATCTTATCTTATCTTATCTTATCTTAAATCTGAACTAAATCATTTTTTGG
>JBBPCZ010000042.1:2172452-2185649 GCA_037974445.1 Brycinus macrolepidotus | reverse complement strand
CAAACGAACTGAAATTACGTGTTCAGTAGTGGACGATGAACCATCCGAGAAAGAGGAGAGGAGGAACAAGGAGAGGAGAGAGAACTGAGAAGAAGAAAGGAGAGGACAGGAAAGTAAGAGTAAAGGAGAGGAAAAGAAAGAAAAACAGGAGACTACATGAACGAGAACGGGAAGACAGGAAAGAGAGGAGAGAAGAAAGGAGACAAGAGGAAAGAAATAGAGGGGAGAAAAAGAGGACAGAAAAAAGAGAAGATGGGAGAGGAGAAGAAAGTAGAGATGAGAAGAGTGGAATGGAGAATGGAGAAGAGAGGTGGAGAGAAGAAGAAGGTAGAGAAGAAAGGGAAAGAGAGGAGAGGACAGAAGAGGAGAGAAGAAGTGACAAGAGAAAAGGACAGAAGAGGAGAGAAGAAAGGATGAGAAGAAAGGACAGAAGAGGAGAGAAGAAGGGATGAGAGCAAAGGATGGAAGAAGAAGGGACAAGAGGAAAGGAAAGAAGAGGACAGAAGAAGGGATGAGAGGAAAGGATTGAAGACGAAAAGACGAGAGAATAGGACAGAAGAGGAGAGACGAATGAACAAGAGGAATAGATAAAAGGATAGAAGAAGGGATGAGAGAAAAATGGATGAGGAAAGGATAGAAGAGGAGTGAAGAAGGGATGAGAGGAAAGGATACAAGAATAAGGGACGAGAGGAAAGGATAAATGGACAGAAGAAGGGACGAGAGAAAAAGATAGGAGCAAAGAAGGGACTGGAAAGAACAAAAGACGAGAGAAGAACGGATGATAGGAAAGGACTGAAGAGAGAATAGGACAGAAAGATGAGAGAATAGGACAGAAAAGGAGAGAAGAAGGGACGAGAGGAATAGATAAAAGGATAGAAGAAGAGACGAGAGGAAACCATAGAAGAGGAGAGAAGAAGGGATGAGAGAAGAGGCCAGATGAGGAGAGGAGAGAAGAGCAGAGCAGAAAACGACCATCACTCCCATTTGTTGCACTCAGGAGTAACCGCATTAAGGTCAATCAGGCAATTATGTTGAGTGATGATGTACAGTTACCCGAACCCGGACATGTGGTTTTTCACCTAAATCACAACGACTAAAGTGTGTGGTGAGGTCGAACCGTTACTGCAGTACAGCCCACCTTTTAGGGGGGAGCTCCACTCAGACAGGTGGCTGAAATGTACACATTTCCTCCCAGAGGGATCTACTGAAGGTGCTCATCCTGAAGATCAGCTGCAAAATCAGCTTTGTCCTGAACTTTCTGTTTGAAAAGTTGTCTGCCTGCTACATCTGTCAGTGGGCCGAAGAGAACGTGGCCAAAATAAAGTGCAGCTTTTCAGCGCTGTGGTCATTTTGTCCCGAGTCAAAGCGAGGTCAGCTAATGTGTGAATCGGAAGTGTGAAAACGGCTTTGAGAGGCGTTTAAGAGGTGCGAAGCTAACTGCGTCTTCCGGAGGCATCATTAAAATGTGGAAAAAGCCATGGCAGAAAGAGAACCACCTTTCAAAGATCTCCAAGAGGTCTTTCAATCGAAACTCAGACTCAATCAAACCTGATAACTCAGTTTAAGACCATCACGGGTTTCAGCAGTGATGAGCTGAGGCTAACGCATATTTTACAGTTCTCCCGCTCGTCTTACAGCCTGATGGACAAACTATCTATGTAGGCTTGAACTGACCATTCACTCGCTGTCTAACATTTTACAACCCTTGATAGGCACCACTGATCATCTGAGTCGCTCAGTTTCTGAAGTTACTGCACCTGCGATCTAAACATAGATGCGATTCCACATATGCATGTAACTTTAATTTGAAAATGAACTATAAAACAAGAAAAACACACAAAAATGTAGATTATTTGAAGCCTAAGAAATTTGGGCCATTTTTTGTGATAGAGTTTGTTTTATTGCTTAAATTAGGACACCAAGCTTTTCATTTTTACTACAAATGTATGTACTGGTATCATCAAACACCTGTTATCAGTCTTCTTAACTAGTAATAATTGGTCTCTTCCCTGAAAATCGGTCGACCCCCCAATAAAAAGGGACGCTAGCCTGAGCATACGTGGTCCGAAATGTGTCCCATCAGGGTGCCTTTAGCCCCCCAGCTTCTTTCATGTATGACATTTGGAGCGCTACAGTGGCCTCCATCAAAAGCCCCCCAGAGACCCCCAGAAAGAGGTGATCAATGGACACATGGGGTATGGGTGGTGTGTCCTGCAGCTCCTCTTTAACTTACGAACACAAATGTGGCAGTAACAGGGAGATTAGAACCAATCAAACAAACCACACACTCCCCATTTCCAAATGGCAGAGACATGCTTGGTGTCTTAAGTTTTGCTCTAGGGCTACAAGGCTAATGTAGCTAAAAAGTAATGTAAGCTTATCGGCCACCTATTAGCACCATGTCTGTTGAGTTAAATAATTCCAATTAGACTTGCTTACGTGGTTTCTAACACTGTATGACATACTGCTATGTATAAAAACAGGCAAAAGTGTGCTGGCATAGCTAGAAAAAGTACCAGCAGCCTCCTTGGGTCAGAAACCATTTAAGTCTATTTACCAAACAACTTGAGCCAGTCTGAGGGAAATGTAGTATGGTTTAGGCATGCAGTTAATGGGATATAATCTTCCACTACATGTTCTTCTATTGCAATATTGTCTGATTGTATCAAATGATGTATCAACTGTCTTATCCAAAGCCAAGAAAGCGATGGCTTCCACAGAGCTGGAGAAAGGCAGGTCGTGAGAAAGGAAACAGCCAGGCTGCAAATCTTCACTTTGGGACTTTAGAATGGACCCCTCATGTACGGAGACCGCTGACCCGTAGAGAAAGAGGGAGCATGTGCATGTAGGATAGTTAATACAGCACAGACCCAGCTGGTCTTTACTGATTACGCTTAAACAGAAGATGGGAGAAGATGTCTGGCTGGCAGATCCTGCACCCAGCCAGTCATGGGGAAAGTTGACCGGCCTTTAGGCTTTCCCTGAAGTCTCGGCTTTCTGCATGATACCCAACCATACCTCCCAAACACGTAATTCCACACCTTCCCAGCAGGGATCTGTGTCCATCTCAGCTCTGCAGGGCTAAACGAGTGACTGAAGATGCTCAGCTTTTACACCTGAATGTCATTCAGCAACTAAAACAAACTAATGGCCAAAAAGCCAAAGAACGAATGGTATTTTTGTTCAAAAGTTGTTTGGCATTTGAATATTTTTCACTTCAATTTTTTCAAACAAACAGCAGTTCCATAATTTCTACAGGTTTTATCAAATAATGTTTTACTCAAAATTAGCAAATAACTCTGAAACTTGCCAGGAATTCAGAGGAGAGATCTAAAACTCCTGTGGGATCTAAAGGGTTAGCAAACCAAACACCAACATAAACCAACACTCAAGTATTTGAATAGCTCTTCCGCCGATCATATTTGATCATGGACCATTAGATCAATGAAATGGCCACAGCCATTTGTTGCTGGGAATCAAATAGAGCACAACTGGCTTCGGTCTCTGTGAGTAGAATGGCCCTCCTCCATTTTAATCAGAGTAAGATACCACCATAGACATCTTATAGCTGACGTAAGAGCGTTGGCGGTCAGTGTTCTCCTCCAAGCATGTTGAGCTACCCTCCGGGATCAATAAAGATTTCTGATTCTGATTTTCTGAGCTTTACATGACTCAGAAGAAACACTTACTAGCCTTCACCCTCCCAGTGTTCGTGGGATCATGTGATTGGTGGAGACCCAGATAGTGGATAGAACTGGACTAACTAATTTGGGGTGAAAGTTAAAATCTGTACAAAAATTAAAAAAAAAAACATGGATATGAACATGCCAAGTGTGGAATGGGCAATCTCAAGCATAATCCTTAAAACGTCTTGTACAACTTGCCTAATGAAATAATCCTGCAGCCGGGTTGAAGTTGTACTTCTCAAACTGCAGGAAGGCATATCTTTAAACTGAGCAACTTTAGGGTAACATAACATGAAAGACTGTAGTCGAGAGAAAAGACATGAAATGCTAATCTAGATAAAATGAGAGCCTGATTAGCATGATGCAGCAGAAATAACTGCCAGTTCCCCTCATTCACCATGTTAACCTTTTCCAACTAATTATTCTATTATGACTCTCACCTCGATGCTGAAGTAGCCTCTGTCTACGTAGTCTCCCAGGAACAGGTAGCGCGTATTGTCAGGTGAGCCTCCCACCTCGAAAAGCTTCATCAGGTCGAAGAACTGCCCGTGGACATCACCACATACTAAAACAGATCACAGAAACAAGATGGCGGTCAACAGAGGGCCTTAATGGCAAAGCTGAGTATCATTTGAACTTCCGATTTCAGCACTGCTGGCAACTATTTACTGAAGTGCCTAAGGCATTCATAAAGCTTCATGACCCCTTCTTGAGTCAGTCATGACAACTAACAAACCTACATAATTTATAAAGGCTTTTCCCAACAAGGGATCCTTGTCAATACACTTGCTGAGGCAAAATGCCATCAAAAGCAATCTTTCTGACACCCGACACTTGTTTGAATAAGCCTTTATAAATGCTTATAAATCTTAATGTATAACATGGGTTTTAATCCATAATATTCATACAGAATCATCAGAGAACAGTGCATTTGCTGCATTAAGACATCTGACATAAAACATTTTTACAACTACCAGGGCTGAGAACTGGTCAGTCTGGGTCAAGTCAAGTCAAGTCAAGGCAAGTTTATTTATATCGCCCATTATCATACACAAAGATCATTCAATGTGCTTCACATGAATAGTTGGAGGTAAAAAAGATAAAAGAATTGCATAGAAAATCAAATCAAAGAAGATTAAAAGTGCTGGTTTTTAAAGAAGGTGGAGGAGCATATTGGGGTTTTTAGTAGCTTTTTAAAGCTCCAGTTGGTGCAGATCTGTTATTGATGGACAGTTGGTTGGACAGCTTAGTGGACAAACACCGTTTCACCAGGTTTAGTTTCAGATCTTTTCTCCACTAGCTGAGCAGCTCCTGCAGATCTAAGAGACCCACCAGGATTATAAACATAAAACATATCAGAGATGTATTTAGGGCCCAAACCATTGAGTGACTTGTACAAGATGAGTAATGCTTTGAAAAGGCCACCGCGAGAGAGGACAGCACACAGGTACGGATTAAACCAGAGTGCCAGCATCAAACGCAGCCATGGGCTCCGCGAAGACTCCCACCTCCGCACACCCTTACATCAGGGCTGTAGCGACAAGGCAGCCGTCACTTAGCAACAAAGGTAGCGAAGGCGAACATGCATTAAGTCTGAATGCTCTCGTACTGCAGCACACGGCAGAAAGAGGCTCACGCACAGACCTGCTATGGGGCGGGATCTGCTGGAGAGGGGGCAGGCGGGAGGGCTCATGTCAAGCTCAAGCTCATCAACATCTTTACATGCAGTGGCAAGGAGCCCCACACAGACACTTTAAAAGGGTTTAACCACTTAGACTTGTGTTATTAGGGCTGATGATAATATGTAGATATGTATAAGGATACATCAGGACAAAATTATCGATGCTTTCATCATTCAAAACACACAGATTTTTGCACCAAAATCCAAGTGTTATGGACTAAAAGACATGGAATTTCACTAATTTTCAATATATAATTCAACAGTTACGAATTAATAGAAAATATTCTAATACAGAAATCACAGAAATGCAATTCGGAGCGGGTTTGGTGTGAAGTGGTTCAATGTACAGATTTCTTTACAGATTTCTTTACAGTCTCCAACACAAATCTACGCATTTTATTCACTATCGACCCCCAGTTAAGCTCCACGTGTCTTTGAGTGTTTATATGGATGCTGATGATGGTAAAATAGTGACAAATCTGACCTACAACAGTTTTCTTTGGGGACTATTTTTCCTCACAACACCTTCAATGTATCTCTACGCCATGAATGGGTTTAAGAAAAACTTTTTTTGGCAAAAACATGCAATGAAAGGTCAGTTGCCATGGCTGACAGCAACAAACTACATGTACTTAAGAAGTTTGGATTGGGAGTGAAATTTTATTCAGAAAAACACAAGACAAGATATATTGAGTACATTTAAATGCAAGTATCAGATTTGTGCACTTTGTCCATCACCAGTCAGTAATAAAAAGTATCTTCGGGCTTCATTTTAGAAAATTATCCATTACCTTATTCTGCTCTTCTGAAGAGAACACATGGCTTGTATAGGACATTATACCTCTGGACGTATCACAATACATTTTAACCCACCTTTTCTGTCTTGGACAAGTGCTCAGAACTTCAGCGAAACTTAAAAATGATGTAAAATCATATCATTTGAGCAGAAAGCCCCATAAAGCGATGCCAACAGTCAGTACAGCATTCCTTCCTCTTTACCTAATACATTTGTTTCTTGTAGCCCACCATGCTTTTCACATGGACTCTAGCCCACTCACTTGTCCACATCCTTGTTGCCAGGTAACAGCCAATTTACATTTCTTCAAAAAGGGGCCCAGTGTATCATTAGTCTACGAGCTAGTTTTTCAGATAACAAGATCATGTTTTTTTGTAGCATACAAACTGACTCTGTGATCACACCTACTTTTAGAAGATCCTTAGGAATAACACTTTATAATGTGACAAATGTCCTTTAGTTTAAGGTCCCTCATATGAAAACAATTCACTTCATATGTCATTTTGCTATAACCAGCATAAGCTGTTCATAACTGCTCAAGCACTGATTTGTAAATACTATTCAATGCTTATTCAGGTGTTCTAAAGTCCCTATATAGGTGGCCTTCAAACAACTTGTTAATGGATGTTGTAGGAATGAAATAATCCTGAAATTCTAAAGGATCCTTTATTGAAGGACTGTACAGTACTTTGTATCTTTATCATCTCAATAAGCTCAATTTGCAACAGGTAAAACTAGATGCATTTCCGTGAGAAAATGTGAAGTGTGATTGTGTGGTTGCTTTAAGACCAGTGTTTGGAGACACCCAAACATTGGTTTTATGGGCAAAAAAAAAGTTTGTGCTGAAAAAAAAAAAAAAAAAAAAAAAAAAAAAAATCTCCTTGTAGTATGGATTCCAACCGGTGATTCAGAGGCCGGCCCTCCACCAATGAAGGGACGTTAACTCGCTGCCTCTTACCAAACCATTTATGGTTAAGGACGGCTGAATGCGTAGCTGCGTTCACGTGCTGATCATTTTTAATTAAACCAGACTCGCCGTAAAAGAAATCTTTTCATTTTGCAACTACTGGGCATAGTTGACATGCATCAAAGCAACATCGGCAAATCACACTGCAAAGCTGTTTAATTTACACGCCTTTAAAAACCATCTTTACTGAGTATTTATCAACCCCTCACATTCATTCACAACTACTATGGCACTGTAACCACAGCAACCACAGTTTGTGCTGTTGTACAACAAACAATCATGAGTCAAAGTCAAATGAGTGACACCAGCATCGAGATGAACATCGTCTCAGATGTTCGGCTGCTCTGCAGTCAGGTGGTGCAACCGGAGTTAATACAACAACTCAGTACAAAGCAACGGACTGTCGAATTTTAGTGTGCAACGCCAGCGCCCAAGCAAAACCTCACAACAGGTAGAACTATTTAAAAAACTCCTCACAGAAGAGTTAATGTGTGGGTACACAGTTCATAGAGTTCTCATAATATAAACCTTAGGGCTCCTAAGTGGTCCAGCTGTCGATGTGTTGGCTCTTTCAGGAGAAAACAAGACAGTGGGGAAATTACTTTTCTCCTCCAAGCATGTCGAGCCATCCAGTGACACGTTAGTGGCATTCAAAAAAAAAAAAAAAGGTGGTGCTCAATGTGACCAGAAGGAAGCAGAAACGCTCCCACCAGCTTGGTAGCATTAAAATATGGAACAACTACATCGCACTTCACATTTCATGTCTATGTCGTGCAGCCCAGACAATAAACAAAGTGAATTCAACCAATGTAAATTAAACTTGTATTCTAAGTGTATATTTCTAGTGTGCAGACACCTGCTTGCTTCTTCTAAAATTAGAGGTATTAATAGGGGGCAGACTGTCTAGCCCCTGCATAACCAAGCACATTCCAGGATACTACCTCACTTACACACCACTTTATATACCTCTCATATTACACTTCAGACTTTCAATGGCACCTGCACTTTACCTTCTGTTTACTGCCACTACAGGCCCACTTATGTCCTGTTATTTGTTTTGATAAGCTTATAATTTACACTCGGTCAGAGTGGTTCAACTCTGTCTCTTGTGCAATACCATACCTATAGTGCAATATTATTCATTCTGAAGGGTTTACATGGCATTCACACTTTACTGTTACATGCTGTATTGTCTATTTATATTGTATTGTCTCAGATTTACAGCCTGTTCACTCTATACAGTTACACTGTTGTATTGTCTATTTATTGTATTGTTTCAGTCAGTCATTGCACTTTGTTCCTTGCACTGCCTCTGCAACAATCATACTTATGGTGCAATCCTAGTCACTCTGGAAGGTTTAAATCCTGCTCACAATTTACTGTTACACTGTTGTTGTGTCTATTTATTGTATTGTTTGCATTGTTTCTGTCATAACATGCACTCTGTTGAATATTGCTGTATGTTGCACTGTGGTCCAGGGAGAAATGTTGTCTCATCACACTATGTATATGTTGACAGCGCCTGATGACAATAAAGTAGCCTTGAACCTTGCACTTCCAGCCTCCACTCTTCCAGGAAGGTTGATTTGTGAACATTGCTGTGACAATTTGATTAGATTTAGTCACAAGAGCTTTAGTGACAAGGATGTAGAATTGGGGGACAGTAGGGACACGCCCCTACCAATATCCAGTGACTACTTAATTGTCCCTAGCAATAATTTTAAACAACAAAATTCAAATAAAACCGCTATTTTCCGTGTTTGGAACACAAGAGGTTAACAGTTCCGTTTCTCTACTATGAGTCCCGTCTTCCTAACCCAGTATCGCAGTCTGATTGGCTGTGCCGTTACTGGCTGACGTGTGATTGGCTGAAGCTGTATCCGTCTTTAAGAAGCTCCAGAGCTCAGTTCAGTAGTTTGAGTGGATGTCGGAGAGAAAAGGGACGAGTTTATAATACCAGGTGTGTGCTCAAAAATATGGAATACATCGTGTTTGGTGTTGATTCAGTAAGAGACTAGTGTTGCACAGTAAACCGATACTCAGAAAGTACCGCGATACCCCGTCCTTGTATTTATGATGTGTTTGTAGTTAACAGTATTTTTATGTTTAGATGGAAATATACATTTCTAGATCATTGGTTTGCAAAGGTAACAGTACCTTAAAATGTACCTCAAGGTTCCAGTGAGGTGAGAAATTAGAATAAAGAATTTCTTGTGTTCTGTGATTGATACTTCTAATTGGTTACGTGGACGACAGTTCCAGCCCGTAGGTTCCCCCCATATGTACTATGTTCATCTGCTTTGATGTTACTGTATGAAAGACGTTAGCGACTGCACTATGACTGAAGTAAAGTTATCGCTTCTTTGTCTCCATCAATGTGAAAATCACACCTACACTCTTGATTAGTGAAGTCAAGTAGTGATGTTGGATTATTTGTTTTAGATCACAAATGCCATTCCAGCTCATCCCAATGGTATTGGATGGCACTCCATCCCTGTAGAGTGATGAACAGCTTCACTGCTCCAAAGCCTAATGCTGAGGGGGTCTATACACCTGCTGTCGACTAGTCCGTTAGCATCCTCACCTGTGATGGGCGCTTCCACTTCCAGCATGCATTTCTCCTGCCGCAGGATGTTTGCGCCCTCGTTGATGATGCGAAGGGCGACTTCCTCCTCCACGCGACCCTCTTTCACCAGGTGGCTCTTGAGCAGTTCTGTGCTGGGCTTGCCGTCCACAAACAAGTCCTTCATGGTCAGCCGCTGGTGAGGGGGCAGGGGCACCGCTGTGGAGGGCACAAAAACAGTAAGTACTTCCTAGAGTCAGGTTTATTTATACAGCCTATTATCATTCAAAGATCATTCAATGTGCTTTACAGGAATAGAATAAAAATATTAATAAATCAGGTAGCATAAAAACAGTAATCAAGAAAAGAAGATTAAGGGTCCAATGGAAGTGCAGATATTTAAAAGACGGCAGAGGCAAATGTTGGAGTCCGACCCAAACACGAACCAAATTCTGTCCAAACTCAACCACCAACAACCAAAGACTAACTAGAACCCAACATTCCTAATGACTAAAATCCGTCACCATTATTAGTCCTTCTTAATTTTTATTATTATTTTTATTATTATTATTATTATTATATTATTGCTAGAATTTTGTGCCTCTTCCCCTCCTAAAGTTTTGAAATATTGGCATGGTTCCAACGCCAAAGCGTCGCCTCTGTAATGTATGGGGAGAGAAAGTGGAGGGGCCGGTCGCCTTAAAAATGTGTAGTGGAGAGAGAGACCATGACATCATGCTATGGTGGCCGGAAAGCGACAAAACGTGGAGCAAAAAATCAGTCTAAAGCTCAGATCGGTCATAAAAAAAAAAAAAAGATTTTGTTTATTGTGGTGTAATTAAAAATAATCAGCTATGAACCCCTTTTCGGGCGAAAGCGCATCGCTCCACCCATTTTCAGCCGTCCTTAACCATAAATGGTTTGGTAAGAGGCAGCAATTTAATCCCCTCTCTCTGTGGTTCAGCAGTAAAATACAGAATGTTGAATGAAGAGAGTCAGAAAAGGCACTAGTTCAATACCACACTGTGAGTAGAATTTTTTTTTACCACAAACTTGTTTTTACCCATAAAACCAGTGTCTCCAAACACTAGTTTTATAGTAATCGCACGACAAACTTCGCATTTTCTTGCGGAAATGTAATCTAGTAAAGAAAAAGAAAAAACGCAAGTGAGGGTGCTTCAAAATATGCAGAAATGGTACTTTATGGCCATAAACAAAACAAGAAAAATGTATTAAAATCAGCTTTCTAAAATGAAGTTCAAATTCTGCTTCAACAACCGCATTCACCAAATCACCCCTCTGAAAACTTCTCAGGTGTTTCAGTCTGGATAAACTACATAATGGTCTATTTTCATTTTGGCTTCGTGGTCCTCAGTGATTCCCGCATGTCAGACTAAATTATGACCTGTTTAAAGGTAATAAAACTAGGGAGGAAAATGAAATGCAGGCCAAACTCTGTTAAAGGTGAGACAGGCTATGACAAACCTGAACATGAAATATGAACCTGACCTGAAGCTTAGAAATATTTGAGATATTGTGTCCAACCAAACCAAGTCCAAAGTGAATACTTGGGCTCCGTCAGGTTTAGACAAATATGCTCTAGCACTTTGTCCATATGTACAGTACTGTGCAAAAACATAATTCTACTTAAAAGCTGTTTACTACTGGGCAGTAGTGTTCAGTTGGAGTTAAAACACTAATATTACAATAAATACTAATAACATTAATACAGTAAACAGTGGTTTTATGAATGGCAAAGTGTTCTCTTAACCATTTCCAGACCCTCTTTCCTCATGGAAGCCCAGAATTACTTGTAGCTCCATCAAATACCTGGTTTACTCTTTTTACTTCATTAGATTAAATGAGGCGTGTTGATTATGGAATTTTATAAATCCACACAATGACTGGAGGAACAGAGCAGAAATCTAGAACCAAACCTGTGTTCTTCTAACCAGCTCCCAAAATATCAACTACTTTTTAGAAAAAAGGAATCTTGATACTTTTTATTGATACTTTGTATTTGTTCTAATGTTTTTGTGTTTTTACTGGCAGAAAGAAACCCACTGCTGATATAAATGGCTTCAAATAATATGCATAAGAGTCTAAGACTTTTGCACAGTACTGTATATAAGACCATATACATGCTTTTAGTATGAAAAAAGGTTGTTGTTTTTTTCTTTCTATAAGACAGCACACATTCCCACTTCCTTAACCACATGCCATATACAGTCAGTTCCACAACAACTGGCACAAAAAAGGATTTGTGGCTAATTACCTCAGTCGAGGACATTTAATCGAAGTAAATTTAGTCCAAGACAACAAAAACCCTCATGACCTCAAACAAAACCACACATCACAATTATTGGCACTCAGAGAACTTAATTAACCATATGTAAATAACACATGTCCCTTTGATAGTTCACTTAAGTGCTCAGGAACTCCATCCATGACCTCCTGAGGCTTCGTCTGGGTTTAAATTTGAGGTGACGGAGAAGATTCGAGAATACACAAATGAAAATGAGACAAAAGTCTGCTGACCTTCATAAATCAGGTAATGGTTCCAAACTTCACCTGCATGCCAGCAAAGTATTTGAAAAGTGCACCAGAAGAAAATCTTTTCTTCTTTCTAATCACAAACATGTGCACCTGGAGTCTGGAACTGAATTCTGTGTTGCCAGTTCCAGAGGGGGGAAAAAAAAACCCAACTCCTTAAAATACATTTGGCATAAAACAAAGGATATGGTGGTTGTACAGATGTCCAGTTGGATAGATCACTAAGTAAGTAACATTACAGCAATTAATGGTCGCATTCAGAATGTCAAGGTGTAATTTTTTTTGTTACCTAGCTAATTTTTTCCAAAAACGTCCGTTAACATCCCATTGTGGTTTAATTGAAAATAACGCGGCTACATGCACTTTCAGCCATCCTTAACCATAAATGGCTTGGTAAGAGCCACTGAATCAGAAGATCGCCAGTTTGAATCCATGGTGCAAACAGATTTTAATTTGTTTTTAACACAAACTTTTTTTGCCCATAAAACCAATGTCTGGGTTTCTCCAAACACTGGTTTTATAGAAAGTACACAGTCACACTTTACATTTTCAGGGAAATGCATCTAGTTTCACATGAGATTAGTTGCATGTATACTATGTTTAAGTTTCACAGCAGCAACTATTTTTGTGGCCAGCAGAAGAACAATTTAAGTGGTAACTGGTGAAGCTCAGCACCACCCAGTATGCCAGTTATACACATACTGGCATGAACTACCAAATAACACCTTCCTCTCATAACAGCAAACGCTTAGCTCACCAAGCTGCAGCAGAAACACTGGGAACACTGGGCTTGGGAATCAATGCTGTGCCACACTGGCAGGGTTAGTTCTACAAATGTTACAAATGCTCAAACACTGCAACAGTTTTAACCCTTAGAACCCAGAGTGTATCAGTAAACTCTGATTTCAGTAAATATAAATGGTGTAAAACAGTCTAGAACCGGTGTTTACC
>JBBPCZ010000042.1:2161636-2172352 GCA_037974445.1 Brycinus macrolepidotus | reverse complement strand
CATAAAAGAATAGCAACCTGTGCATTTTACACACACACACACTGCCGCAAATTGTACAAACAGTGAACAGAAAAAAATGGAAAAGTGGTCTCTTAATCTTTTCCATGGCTGTAGCTACATAAAAAGTCCACGATTTGTTTACCATTAGGTTCTGCTCCATTCCCCTACAATAACATTTCAAAAAAAGTGAGGAAAATTCAGCCAGGGAAATATTTTTGCATATCGCATGACACATATGCATGAAAGCAGGGGGAAAAAATGACCACTGCTGCACCAGATGAGTGCTGCTCGCTGCCGTGGGCATGTGAGCGAGAGGCACGAGGACGGGGCAGGAAGACACGTTTTCCCCTGATGGACAATCAATAGTGACCTAGCCGTAAGGCCACAGCGAAGCGGAATATTTCAGAGCGGACCTGATTAGGACGTGCGCGGCGGCTTGTCTAAACAAACTGGGCCCAGTTAGCAGATCCCCCAAAGCCAATCTGCTGAAATCTTTGTGCTTCAGATGAAGTAATCCAACATTACATGCATCGTCATTCATAAAGAGGGAGAGACATACACAACATTCATTTCATTGTTACTGCATTGGAGGAATATTTTAGTGGAAAATGACATTTGTGCAATTTTCACCTCACCAGAAAACACAGCCGGGACATGTCTGAACATGTTTAGTGTCTGAAGTTTGCTTCTCTAACACTGGAGCTACAAGGCTAATGCAGGTAACGAGAAATTAGTGCTTAGCAAACCATTATAATCACACTTTTGCGTCTGAGTTGTTCAGTCAAATAAAATAGATTTGCATGTGTGGTTTCTGATACTGTCTGACATGATGTTTCATACAGAAACTGGACAAAACTTGAATTTTGTCTGTAATTTTGGCCATTTGTTGTACTCTTTTGAGGTGTGGTGTGTCTGTGTGAGTGCAGATGTGTGTAGATAAAGTGTGTAAAGTGTACATTTGTCTCATGTGAACACACCACAGCACACAGTGTGAAATTCTTTCTCTCCGTTTAACCCATTCACCAAGTGAAGCAGCGGGCAGCCAGGAACACAGCGCCTGGGGAGCAGTGTGTGGGGACGGTACCTTACTCAAGGGTACCTCAGTGGTTCCACTATCAGTCCTGGGATTCGAACCCATGGCCTTGTGATAGCAGGGGCAGATCCCTAACCACCAGGTGGGCTAATGTACACTAGCATAGTTAGCATGTCTAAAAACAGAAGCAGCCATTTGAATTATGTCCATTTTCACACTTACGATAATATCTTTGCTCTTTTGAGGTGAAGTGTTTGCATGCGAGTGCAAGTATGCACAAAAAATGGACAAAAACGTAAGTTAGCCTAACTAGCGTGGCTAAAAACAGTGGCAGCCATTTGAATTTTGCCTGCATTTCATCCATGTTCTGACTTATCTATACTTTTCTTTTGTGGTGTGGTGGTTGTGGGAGTTCAGGTAAGTAAAGAAGATACATTCTGATCATAATAAGTTCATATAATTCAGTTCATAACCTAAATAATATATGAATCACAGAGAGAGTCGCATTGCTTTTTCTGGCTCGGTGGTTGCGCTACAATTCAGTGGCTTTCAAGCCTTGCTGCTCGCTAAAAGTAACCCAGTGAAGAATCTCTCATGACCAGCACCCAATCAATAGGCCTAAATAATGCATTGTAATGATGATCACATGCGACCCCGCTCTTTTTTTCGCACTGCACTGCTTCGGCTGCCGCTTTCGGTATTTCTGGAGTTGCGAAGTTCTATTAGGTTTTCTTCATTTTTCTCCTTTAATGCCGCTGAAAGAACCAGCACACGCTCTGACAAGGGGTTGGAAAACCGTACCAGTAAAAGAAGCTAAAAGCAGATTTGTCTAACGCAGAGCTTTTACAGTCACGGGGAAAAATACTCATCAGAAGCAATAAGGCAAAGACCCTTTCAGGGAATTAGAAAAGAGAGCGAGTGCTTAAATAAAAGTAGCCCCTCCACTCCGTAATTCACAGCAGGGAGACGTTCCGCAACTTGTTCACTGCGGATAGTGAAATGCATTAGTGCGACAAAAAGGCCCGGTTACCATGACGACCGCAAAGTAGCCCTGGTGTCACAGTTCAAAACAAAATATGTGTAAATGTCAGATCGGAGTACTGTGCAGAACTCTATCATGGCGTCTCTCCTAGACGTGCACGAAACAGCCATGATTCTTATTGCACACACACAACACTCACACACACACACACACACACACACACACACACACACTTCACTTCCTAAAATCATCTTACCTGATCTGTGCTCGGTGTGTCTGCAATGTCATTCATACTTCTGCTTTGTGCATGACCTGCAATACAATAAAATAAAAACAATGCTTTATTATACACTCATTGGCCACTTTATTGGAAACACCAACCCTGTGCTTCCACTTACTGGCCACTTTATTGGAAACACTGACCCTGTGCTTCCACTTACTGGCCACTTTATTGGAAACACCAACCCTGTGCTTCCATTTACTGGCCACTTTATTGGAAACACCGACCCTGTACTTCCACTCCCTGACCACTTTATTGGAAACACCAACCCTGTACTTCCACTCACTGCCCACTTTATTGGAAACACTAACCCTGTGCTTCCACTTACTGGCCACTTTATTGGAAACACTGACCCTGTACTCCCACTCACTGGCCACTTTATTGGAAACCCTACTTTGTACTTCAGCTCCCTGACCATTTTATATGTACCTGGATGCCTGAGTGGCACAACTGTCAAAGTGTTAGCCCTGTCACCTCAGGAGACCACGAGTTTGATCCCCAGCAAAGCAACAGTCATCCGTATCTGGAAATCCAAGAAAACACAATTGTCCTCGCTCTCTCTGTGCGAGAAGGATCACCTTCCCTTCCTCCCCATCACTCAGCACCAGGCTAGCCAGCATCAGAATCACTCACTGGGCACTACCTTATATTTCCACTCACTGGCCACTTTATTGGAAATGCCTACCTTATACTTCCACTTACTGGCCACTTCATTAGAAACGCCTATCTTATACCTCCACTCACTGACCACTTTATTGGAAACAACTACTTTACACTTCCACTTACTGGCCACTTTACTGGAAACACCTACCTTATACTTCCCCTCATTGGCCACTTCATTGGAAACGCCCACCTTATACTTCCACATTGGCCACATTGTACGACCACATTGTACGACTACAGAGATGGCACTGGTCCGATATACAGTATCTCGTTTGTCCTGATGTCCAGTAGGCAAGACCTAAGGCCAGTTGCTGTGACTAACAATGCCAAATTGTGTGATATCTAAAACATGGTGAGGTCATGTCCTAAAATGTGCACTGTCCAGAACAAGGTTTCTGTGTTGGTAGCAGAAAAGGTGCAGACTTACGCAGCCGTCCGTAGCCGCCCATCTGTTTGCTGCGCAGGTCCTCTGTGGAACGGTTGAAGGTGGAGGCTCCCGCAGTGCTGCGAGCCGGACTCCGAGCTGCAAGAACGAAAGTGTCACAAAGGGTCCTTTGACTGCTGCCATAGAAGAACCATAAAGGACCACTTTTGAAAAAGAGAACGTTTTACCTTCACATTGTTCAAAAGTTTTATGACACTTTCAAGGGTTCATCCTACAAGTTTTATGTTATTTGGAGATTCTTTCAACTTTGCTGAGATTTTTCACACACATTGACACATCCATCAGCCCGACCACCATGTTTGAGTGCTGGTTTGGTATGATGTTCTTCTTGTGTTAGTGTTACTCCAGATGTAACAGAAACCCTCTAAAAAAGTCCCTCTTTTGACTCATAGGTCCACAGAGCATTATTCCAAAAGGCTTTAATGTGAGACAGAAATTGATGTTCTTCTTGGTTAGAAGCGTTTTTCACCTTCGAACATTCCCATGGATGCCATTCTTGCTCAGTGTGTAATGATGGAATCCCGAAAGCTGATTTTATTTAAGACGAGTCGGGCCTGCAATTCCATGGACATCCACCCTAGTTCTTCTGACACTTACCGGTTGTCCCTTGGCTCTCAGAGAAATTTTGATAGGCTGGCCACTACTGGACTCTTAGCTTTCTCCATACAGTATAATGGATGTAATGACCCCCACTGTGGTTTGCTGGAGTCCCAGAACCTCAGAAATGACTTTGTAAACTTTTTGGTATGGATATAGTTCAGTAACTTTCTTTCTCAGGTCTTCTGGAATTTGATCACAGCATGGTGTTCTGCTTGTTAAGACCTTGTTAAGCCATCTAGAAACCTTAATAAAAATGTGCTCCTGAACTTTCAGTGGAACACACATTTTATTAAACACTGCATGAGGCAATGAGCACAGTCTCTATCCTTCATATAATCACTCCTCCACCTCACACCTATCTATTCAATCACAGAACTGTTAGATGAAGATGAGAAAAGTTGAAGTGAGTTTTTTTTTTAACAACATGAGTCACTCACGTGGGCCAGAATTGCCTTTGCCCATGTCGGCCAGAGAGCGGTGGATAGGTTTCTTTGTCTGGTGCCGGTGTTTCCTCAGCAACACAAAGCTGATCTTATCCCTCAGCTCTGGACCAATCATCCCCTCCTCAATGTGACGCTCGATGATGTCGTCTGTGTGAGACAGGAACAGGAAACATGATTTTTAATCCGTATTAGAAAGCTGAGTACTACTTTGCGGAACTACTTTGGCAGTGCCTAGAGGGCGCTAGTACTCATGGAATGGCTTAGCATCTCCAGGAAAGTAGGTGGGTTAACTCTGGAAATCATGAGTGATTATGAATTAAATGAAACATTTCAACATGGATTCAACAGTATGTAAAATGTCATTTTTGTGCATCATACTCTGGCCCTTCAAACTTGACATAATTAGGATCAGTTTAGAGATGGACACTTGAGACACATGTTGGCTGGTGACCAGAGTTAAATAGAATACTCTGAAAGAGTACTGATGGCTGAATGCTGAATACTAAAAGTGGGAACAAGTCAGTCAGTTGCAAGCAACAAGTTTTGACACTCAAGTTTAGTCTGAAGTTAGGACTGGCAAGTCTTAAGCCGAGTCTTGTGCCAATACAGGCAAGTCTCAAGACAAGTCCCAAGTCAGTACAGGCAAGTCTAAAGTAAATTTCGAGTCAACACAGATAAGTCCCAAGTCAAGTGTTGTGTCAGTACAGGCAAATCTCAAGTCGAGTATCTAGTCAACACAGTCAAATCGAGTCAATCGAGCATTACTATGGTCCCTGACAAAACAACAACGGAAAAACTGACTGCATTTCTTCGGATGTGGATGTGGATGCCATAAGCCTCAAGTCCAAGTCATGTCCAAGTCACTTTCAGTTTCAGTTTTTGGAGTGGTTGTAAAATAATCACTGTTTAAATACACATTTAAGTACACATGTAAATATTTTTGGCATCTACAAACATCATCAAGGTACAAACAAAGTTCAGACTTCAGGATGGCATCAACCACTGAACCACTACGGTATGGTTAAAATTACTTAACACGGATTGGGGTATGTAGGTGATGATTTAAACATTCATTTACTTAATTTATGCTAACTGGTGTATGAGCTTCTATTACTGGTTAGCTACATTAGCCTTGCGGTTCCAGTGCTAAACTAAAGAAGTGAACACATCTTGGGATTGGAATGGGAGAACTATTTCTGATGAAGTGGCGAAATGGTAGATAACTACAGGGATAACCCTTGAGATCTGACATTTGGAAAAACTGTCACACTATACTGTTCTTCCCTTAGTATAAACATCCCAAACTAGCTGGTAAGCCCAGGCTAGGTCCTCGTTCCTCATCCCAGTCTTCATCTTCCTCACCTACTATCTGTGGCAGTGAGTATCCCTCAAGGTCTAGAAGCACCACGCCGGTCTGCAGGCAGGTGCGCAGCTCAAACAGGCTGTGCAAGGACAGCGTGGAGACATGTGGTTTGCTCCAGCGCTCGCCACCCTCTTCCACTTTCTCCTCAAACTTCACCCACCTGAGGAAAACACCCAGAGCTGAGAGAGAGTACAGGGACAGCAGTGGAGCAGGAGAAAGCTGCTCTTCGCCTACTGTGATTACTAGTGGGAAGATGGTGTTACTAAGATGACGTATCTATTCATGGTGTTGTCCAGTGGTAGTCTGGATATCTGTGTATATATTTACGGGGCATGACCAAAGCAACGTATTTCATAATGACAATACCTAAAACATACTCTCAGATTACGAGCTACAAATCATAAGATAATCTTTATTAGGCCCACGGCTGGGAAATTTACAGCAGCAAAGTGGACAGAACAAGAGAAGAAGGTAGAAGGAGCAAAACCTATAAAAACTATATAATATAACAACATAATATAAAAGAACTGTACACTATACAACAAATGTATAAATATTTGTGTGTGTGTGTGTGTGTGTGTGTGTGTCTGTATATATATACATGAGTGTGTGTATTTATTATATATTTATATAATAATAATGTCTTTTGTAGAATGAATATAGGGATTCTTTTTTTCTGATCTAACTTAAATATTAAATACTTTAAACATTTAAACACAGTAATATTGCACCAGAGATACTGCAAATGTTGCAACTGTAAATAAACTGAAGTATGCACATAGCTCCCAAGTAAATATTTTTACAATTTTAATGTTATTTTTAAAGATATGTTTTGCAGAAGCAGAAGTCTAAAGAACTGAGCACTTTTTAATCACTTTATTAGAAGCCTGTATGTGAGTGAGTATGTGTGCATGTGTGTACTCATACCTGGCTGATTCTCTCCACTCCAGTTCATCTCCCTCGTGCTGGAGTGTGTCCATCTCGGTAAAGAGGGTGGGCGTGGGCATGGCGTCTTCATCGTCTCCTAAAATATACCTCAGCCGCTCTGCCGCTGGAGACACTTCCACACACACACACACACACACACAAACAGAGAGAGAGAGATTCGGGCAGTTCTTCTTGGTCAACAAAAATGCTGCTTTAAATGGTACTTACTGTAGGTTTTCTTTTACACACTATTTAATGTACTTGTATGCAGTTTGTGATGCAGCCCCGGCTGTGCTTTCTTTTAAGACTGATATACATTCATTGCAGTCAAGTCCAAATTTAACAGTAAGACTGGTATACAGTCTTTTGCAAAAGTTTGGCACCCTGATCAGATTACACATTTTGTGGGTTTTCTTAATGAAAATAAGGGAATATTAGGGGTTGACAGCTATTCATTTTGGTAGTTAACTAGTCATCATTTGCAAAGTAAGAAAAAATTGTGAATGTTCTGCATCATAGAAAACTATGTTATTAGCATCACACTAACAGGGGCTTTTCTGTAGCTAATGTGACCCATTTTTTATTGTTTTATTATTTCAGTAAGTTTTAGCCTCAGGCACATTGCCTGCAGGAGTACCAACAGACCCTGTGATGTGAACTCTAAAAACACCTCAGAATTTCACCTCTCACGCCGAATTTGAACCGGATCTGGCAATCCACCCTTGTCTAAAGGAAAACTAATGACTAGCTAAATGCCATTGTCCTCATCAGTGGTCAGACACAGGCCTTATCTTTGAACCAGAAAATGTAGATGGTTTCTTGTAGTTTGTTTAGAGCTGTAGGCAGTCAGTGGCCACAGCTCACAGCTAAATTGAAATCTGAAAACTAATCTCTGGACTGTCCTCCTGCCTGTACATTACTGTTCTTTCTACTGCTGTACTTCAGAGACTGTCTTCGGCTGGAGAGGACTGATGCTCACAGCGCCCAATAGTGGATTTTTTGGTCGACTAATCTACGCAACCTCTATAACTACTCATTTGCTTTGTTTGAATATACTGAAAGAAGGTAAAATAAGATAATGCTAAATTAAGCAAATAAATACATATTGTGCACTAAAAGTTGCAGAAAAATTCTCCATTCAGGCAGCATTCACTTTGCAACTCATTTTTACAAACAACCACTAAACCCACAGGAGTTTAGCATACAGCAGTGTAACCTCTTTCCCCCTGACTTGATGCAGGGTGTTGTTCCTGCAGGGGAGTGTGATTAAACATTTTACCGTTCATGGCTGTCGAGAAACAGATCATTGCAGTTGTCCAAAGCATCCACATATCTGAAAAGAGCTTCTGAAATAAATTTTTCCCCCAAGTGCAAATTTAACAGTTTGTTTGACGTTTCATCCTAGAACTTTTTTTCCCAATCAGAACCGATGTCATTTGCATGTATCAGTCTTAAAGGCTCAGTTAGAAAAACTGAGTAATTCTAGGAGACAAAGAAAAGGCTGGAAAATGGGAATGTAAAAATGGATTACTGAGGAAAAGTAAAGTAGAATGAAAACAGGCCAACGACAGCTCCGGTAATCTACGCAGAGCAGCAGTTCCGACTCAGGGAGCAACAAATTAGCCATCTGACAGACCTTCTGCATAAAACTCTAAGCTCGGGGTGCTGTTGTGAAGTCTGTCTGGGTTCGTGAAGGCTGCCAGCGCTCTTTGAGTCATTACCCATTACTGTTCCTGAGGGAGAACAGGCCAGGAAGTGGTGTTTGTGATGCTATTTTTGACCAAAGTCTTGGGCTGCTTGACGCTCTCCAGCTAGTTAGAGAGAAAAATCGAGAGTGTCAGGAAAGCTGGCTTGAGCTGCGGGGGTGCCGCTTATTCCTGCTTAGTTGATCTGCGTTTCTAAGGGCTTGATTCAAGTCATGCATCTGAAAGCAAATAGCACATTCAACAGTCTTTTAAAATAACCCTTACAGAGAGTCAATTTATAACTTCTGTGTTTCTCTACTCTTCTTATCTTGATCTGACAGCTCTAAATTGAGCCAAAAGGTGCAGTTAATGGTGGGAGCATCTGGCACTAACTAGCTATTAGCCAGGAGTATTCCATTCCAGTGTATATGTCCTAGACCTAGTCTATTCCCTCAGCTAATAATGAACGTCAATAAAGCCACTAAGTGGATAAACCACTGCCAGTAACAGTTGGTTACTCTTATTTAAGAGAGGACTGTCAGTACTTTTTCCACCTCTGTTCATATCTGAAAGAATAAATTATATGCACTAGAAGTGGCTTGATTCCACTTTTATCTTAAATACCGATACAGCAAGTATCTCACGATGCTGTCTTTTTTCATCTTATACAACTACGCTCTTATTAAAGTAAAGTGGCCCCTCATAGTCACATGTGAACACACCACAGCACACAGTGTGAACAATGTGAAATTCTTTCTCCGCATTTAACCCATTCAACAAGTGAAGCAGTGGGCTGCCACCAACGAGGGGTGCCCAGGGATTAGTGTGTGAGGACGATACCTTGCTCGAGGGTGCCTCAGTGGTACCACTAGCAGCCCTGGGATTCGAATCCTCAACTTTCTGATCGCAGGGGCAACTCCCTAACCCCTAGGCCACCAGTTGCCCCAGTTAATACATTTCCCAGAATCCAAAATGGCTCCCTACTTCCTCTAGAGGGCGCTGTGTGAAATAAAATTCCAGTTTCTACAGTATTTCATGATGGAGTTTCGCACTCATGGCTGAATCGCCAATAGCTCTTTTTAGACATGTTTTACATTGTTTGGGTGAAGGAGCCTGTATTTTAAGTGCACTGTGTAGGGAGTAGGGAGCCAGTTGGGACATAGACTTGCTGTTCATCTGTGTTACTCATGTCCTCATATGTGTGCCTCTCTTTCTGGAGTATTGCTCAAAGTTTTGCTAAGCATTTACAGGATAGTTCAGAGTTTATATGACATCCAGTCCAGTCATTTTGGCTCGTATCGGACCCCTAGTACCCCTAGGATGCACAAGGGTATTGTGAGGGGGCCTTCTGGAATTACCCTTCCAAAGCTGAGGGCAATATAAGTTCAGTTTTGCTCTTGTAACCCTGTTGTAGTAAATGAATTCAGCTACTCTGAGGTGTCCCATCCTGACACAGGGTTGTGGTGTAGTGAAACTCAATCTGCTACCTTCTGGATGAGCTGGGTTAGCATTTGTCATCCAGAACTGGCCAGCACCGTATCCTGGATATCAGTACAGTTTTACACATTTTTTAATAACCATGAAATAACAATTTCAGACTATTATAAAGTGTTAAATAACTTACCTGCAGGTGCATCTAAACCAATAACTGGTACTATGTCAAAGTGAAAATGCATCACGGCTGGTACTATTACCAGGGTTGCCAACTCTCACGCATCCGGCATCCTGGTACGGGGACTCGTAGCCTCAATGCTGAATGTGGAAAGGGAGTTGGGGAGGGGAATGTGAATTTGAGAGAACCCAGCACCATCAAAACACAGAAGCAGAGGCCAAATCTGGAGGTCACCTTCTGGGAAACAGAATCACTAAACCTCCGGCGCTGCTGCTGCCGCTGCGGCTGCCAGGAAAGTCAAAGCAGAATGTGCCCTGCTGTGAAAGAGCCGATACGATCACATCCGGCACATTTCAGCTGGTGCAGGGCCAAAAAAATGGATTTCATTTTTGATGAAAAACTAATTTTTGTATAGCAGAAACACTCTGCTCACACCTCTTATCTGGGAGGTGAAATAAATTTTCCATTTGGGATACAGATGTTGGGGTGGGATTAGAATAATTGATGAGAGTCAGATTTGAGCGCCTTTATCCTATAATATTACAAGCAGATCTTGGAAGCATCATACAAAACAAATACAGCTCTGGAAAAAAATGCAAGACCAGTTTCTCAGGTTTTATCTTTTCTAGGTGCAAGTATTGAACTGAACAGCTTTGCCTTAGTTTTTAAGAACTGCTGACAAT
>JBBPCZ010000042.1:2129033-2144076 GCA_037974445.1 Brycinus macrolepidotus | reverse complement strand
GAGAGAGAGAGAGAGAGAGAGAGAGAGAGAGAGAGCGAGCGAGCGAGCGAGCTGGACGAGTGTGACTAATCCCGGGATCTACTGTGCAATCTGTGCAAGGCTCTGGCTGTCCTTCATGCCTCACTGATGAAATGCCACCCCCCAACCCCCCCACCCGTTCAGCATTTTGGTAATCGACACACATCCCACCCCACAACCCAGAGACCACAACCCCTCGGTCTGTCCCCTTTACCTGAGTGAAAGTGACCCGTCGTATCATATTAATATGCCAAACATTCAAATTACAAGTGAAATAGATGTCACTAATTAAAATCAGTAATAAAATCTGTGAAATTAGAAGGGAAGGATGGGACTCATCCTATCAGAGTAATATAAGAAGGGGTGGAGCTTATCCTATCTGAGTAAAATAAAAAGGGGTGGAGCCTACCCTATAAAAGAAGACAAACAAGAAGGGGTGGGGCTTATCCTATTTCAGTTGAATACTGGAGGGGCGGGCCTTAATAAGAAGGGGATAGAGCTTGTGCTATAAGAGAAGAAAAATAAGAAGGGGTGGAGTCTGTAGAGTAAAATAAGAAGGGGATGGGGCTTATCCTGTTAGAGGATAAATTGAAGGGATGGGCTGGGCTTATCCTCTCACAGTAAAATTAGAAGGGGGGTGGGGTTTATCCTATCAGAGTTAAATAAGGAGAGGGGTGGGGCTTATCTTTTTAGACAAAAATAAGAGGGGGGTGGGCCTTATGTTGTAAGAGTTGGGGGGAAAAAGAAGGAATGGGTAGGGTTTATCCTAAAAGAGTAAAATTAGAAGGGAGAGATGGGGTTTATCCTGTCAGAATGAAGTTAATGTGGGTGGGGCTTATGCTATCTGAGTGAAAGCATTGTGTAGGGGTGGGGCTTATCCTGTGAGAGTAAAATGAGAAGAGAGGGGTGGAGCTTATCCTATTTGGGGAAGAATAATGGAGGGCGTGGCTTATCCTATCCCAGTAAAATTTGATGGTAGGTATAGGGCTTATCCTATTAGAGTAAATTAACAAGGGGGTGGGGCTTATCCTATTAGAGTAAAGGTGGAAGGGGTTCTGCAGTGGCCATACTTTCAGTCTATAAATTATAAAGAAATTTTTTTTTTTTTTTAAACACTGCTGTTTGCTCCACTCACTGTTTGGGTTAATGAGGCTAATCTGCTCGTGATTTAGATTTAAGGGAATTCTGTCTCACAGAGGGGCTTTTCATACAGTGTGTGTTTCACTGATAATGTTCAGTCATTCATCGATTTAAACAAATCTGCTACAAACACCGACCGTCTGCCTGAACCGGGCAGTGAATGAGCTTGAACAAAAGGAGGAATATAATTTAATGTGGGTGAATCCAGAGGGTAAAAGGGTTGCTGGCAGGACCATCAAAGGTCAAAAATGCATATTTCAGGCCACTGCAGGCGCTGTTTTTATGATCTGCACTTTATTGTTCCAAAATGACAGTGTAGCCAGTTGGCTTTTTATTAAAAAAATCACCTCCATGATTTTCTGCTGTGGGCCAGGAATGTACACTTATAGCGTTTAGCATAGACGCCTGAGGACCAGTAAAGTGGGTTTAAGGAGGTAACCAGCTTTATGTAGCACCTTACCAAACACACACACACACACACACACACACACACACACACCCACACCAGTCACTCCACAGTCTAAGCTGCCTGGTTTTGAATTCACTGATTTTGTGATGTCACAAAAACCAGAGCCATTAAATCTATCAGTGTGATTGGCCTCCGCCCATTCAAGCTGAAGTCTCTGGATTGCTACAATAGGGCAGCCAATCAGAGCAGAGCTGATTTACATATCAGTAACAAAACAACACAAATGTCCTAAGCGGACCTCATAAAAACGCAGAAAAAAGAGGAGATTGGCCCTCTATTAATAGCTTTTGCGCATTTCCGTAGGTTTCGTGGTCCCGCTCTCCGCGGAGCACTTCGCCGGCTGGCCTTCCCAGCGCCGCTAATTAGCTTAATTATTAACAATAGCTCTAATGTGCATAAACCGTCCACTGTTTTCCATGCATTCAGAACACAGACAGTAATTCCCTTCAATTAGCCTCAGAAGATCCTGCTTACCAAAACACTCGGCAGCGTTTACCACAATGGGCCAGTAAAGGGATTTTCCGTCCGTTTTCAACACTTTTTTTTTTTTTATTAGCTTTCTCAGTATTCCGGGCTAATCTGAATGAGTGTGCTGTTGTAGCCGTTAACAAAAAGTTAAAGGAGGCCAAAGCTGATTTTTTTGGTCGCGGAAGGTAAAGGAGAACTTCGCCAGAATTGCTCACAGTGGTGGTGAATGGAACCCGGCGTCCGCCTCTGAAAACTCCCTCAAAGAAAGTTACTTTGTTTACACCTCAAGCGCTAAATTCTTCTTCTTTAATTAGCAGAAATGCTCCTCTCGTAGGTTCCTAACGGGCACAGCATGAAAGCGGCTTCGCAAAGAAGCCATAAAGAAGGTCGGCACCGGTTCAGCATCTTCTTTTGGAAAGTTCTACCCAAATGACGAACGAGCTGTTTAATGCGGGCCCAGAAAAGTGGTTCACTGTACCTTGGACTCTCTCTCTCTCTTTTTCCTCTCTCTCTCTTTCTGTTTCTCTTATTGTCTCTGCCTCTCTGGTCTATTGTCTCTGCCTTTCTTACTCTCTCTGCCCCCCTTTCCATCTCTCTCTCTCTCTGTCTCCCTCTCTCTCTTTCTCACTCTCTCTCTGTCCCCTTTCCATCTTTCTCTCATTCTCTCTCTGTCTCTCTCTCTCTCTCTCTTTCTCTCTCTGCCCCCCCCTCGCTCGCTCCTACTCAGTAGCACTTATTACTTTCATCGTTCTTCATGGCCCAGCTGTTCTCCACTACACCTGCAGCGTGAAACATGTCTGCCAATGTTGTCCTTGGTTAGCCAAGTGCAACGAACCGCCTGTCGTGAAGTCTCTCATGCGGGCCGCCCGCCGAATATCGCTTCAGATGTTCGTTCAAAAGGTCACACAGCTCCCGTACGGGTGCGCATTCATCGTCTCCAGAAACGGGTGTATTAGCGGCCGTGAAAAAAGCCTTCAGTGATTCATCAGATGTCCTGAGATGTTCTCATTCAGTCCCAGGCCAACAGCGTGAGAAGTGTTTTAAAAAGTGTACATTCTTCTCTGGTTTGACCACTTTAAGCTTGTACTTTAATAGTATACACAAATTAGTTGCAATTATTGATATGGAAGTAATTATGGAAAATATGGAAATTATAATTAGTAATTACGAATGCTGTGGTGGTGCCAGGGCTTACAATGATATGACAAAAAGAGTCAACAAAATATTAGATTGTATTTTTGAGAGAAGCGTGATTGCGTGCTTTCTTTGGTAACTGTAGTTGTTACTAGGTGGTTGCTAGGGTGTTGCTAGGTGGTTGCTATAGCACTGCAGGTGTTTACTAAGGTGTTGTTAGCCGGTTGCATGGTTTGTTTGGTGACTGTGGTTGTTACTAGGTGGTTGCTAATTTGTTGCTGGGTGGTTGCTATGGTTTCACAGGAGAGGGTTAATGTAAAAACATTGGTCAAAAAGACAGGGGTGCCAGTCACACTAATAAATAATATAATTTATTATATATTAATATATATAATAGTATATACTACAAATTCAGAAAATCTGATCAGGACACCCTGAGTAGAAAGAACCAAGGTAAGGTGGGCCTTCAGTTTATAAAGGGAGGATTCATTTCCAGCTTTTTTTTTTTTTTTTAGAGATCTAAACAAAATGTTGCATGTTTTTACTAACAGCACCGCGTTTGATAGTTAGTAGTTCAACTTTTGGCCTGTGTATCCAGACGTTAGCTTGCTAGCACAACTGAGATTTCCAGGCAAGCAAGTGGTTTGGTTCATTTTTGCTAACCAGTTAGCAACTTTTCAACAGGGAGACGCTCAGTCAAATGCAACCTCAAGAAACACAGCAGTGTGAACCTCCAAGAAGAAAAAAGAAAATGGAAAAAAAAACACACTAACCCTGTCCCCAAATACAGCTGGTGCCCCATGACCTACAGCAGCCACCATGTTGCATGTGTCTGACAGAGATGTTAAGTAAGTTACTTTAAAATATTCCCAATTCTAGGTCATGATTGCTGTAGCTAACACTATTGCCAGCTAGCCAGTGAAACTCCAGTGAGTAAAGGACATTAACCCTTGTTTGGGGTCACTTCGAAGCTAAGTTTTTTCTTCCCAAAATGTTCAGCATTCTCCACAACTACCCTCCAACATATTGTCTTCTATGACTTCAAAAATGCATGCATCACTTTTATCCACTGTCTAAAATCAACTGACCAATTCATTTGGAATCAATTGTACAGTTTTCTAGACTTGCTGTAGATCAGTGGTCACCAACTCTAGTCCTGGAGATCTACCTTCCTGCAGAGAATTTCAACCATCTTAACACTGACTCCAGCCAATGAACTTCTTCAGTCCTTGATTTGCTTTACCAGATCCATGATAAGGCATATTAGACACAGATTGGAACTAAGCTCTGTAGGAAAATAGATCTCCAGGAAGAGGGTTGGTGACCACTGCTGTAGACCCTTCATTTTTTGGACTTTCTTCAAAATTTAAAATTTAAAAAGGCCCACCGTCCATTGGAAGGTTCTTTACTCAACTGAAAGTTTTTCTTTTGGTGGTATTGTTCCAGACAGCCCTTTATTTTTGGTCCTACACACATTAATCCCTTTTAGGATGCCTTGACATTGTTTCATGAATTAGTACTTAAGGCCTGTTCTGAGCCACCGGCCCAGGACTTCAGAGTATGATTAATAAGCAAACGCGATGATGATGGACTAAGAAATTACTTTTTTAATGGCCTTTTATTATCAGTTTTTTAGAAAGTCTTTTATGGCTCATAACAGCTATCTCTGAGGCGCTGAGCGATGCCGGAGAAAAGAAGTGTTTTTTTTTTTTTTAATTATCGTGGTCACGTTATGCGAGCGCCGTTTGTTTCTGATTAACACAGAAAAATTTCGGTCATCTTGTCTACTCGAGTCGCATTCGGATCGGAGTGCAAGATGCTTCATGTATCCATTCGTATGCTAATGTTCTAATTAGCCGTTGCCACATGTGGGTGAAAAGGGCCTAAAATAGGACTGTATTTACAGTCGAGCTGATTAGATAATTACAATATTTTCAGAAGAAGATTCAAATTACGGCTAATTATTTCCCAGCCAACTCCCTTGCGTGGCATCAGAAATCCTTGAGTTCAGCTAAATCCATCTTTTGCTGTTTTGTTGCTTATACCATCAGGCATGTCTGTCTTCTGTCCTCCCCCCCTCGATTTGTGTTTCTCAGCCTCCGGTGGAGGAGAATTGTGCCAAAAATGAACTCAGTGTGGTGTATTCTAGCCCTAAAGCGTCTCAAAACTGCACTCTGCTTTTTCTCTGCATTAATATGCAATATAAAAACGCTGAGGTTTCCAAGGGAAACCTGTTCCTTCTCATCTTATTCCAGTCTGTGAATGTGTGTAGGTGTGTATACATCAGGTTGTGAGACATTACACCTTTAAAGAGAGAGAGGGCATGAGCAAGAGAGAGGTTCCAATTCTGGAACTGTTTGAAGGCTTGAGGAATGTTAACTAGTCCACTTGAGCAGGTGAGTTTAACACACTGTTGAAAATGAATAACATTACAGCCAAAATCATCTTCAGATCTGAAATATTAGGCAGGAAGCAAACAGTTGGTTCTCATAGTGAATGTGTTGGATGTGGGAGAATTGGGTAGGCTGAGGGACAGTGCCTGAGGGACAAGGTACAAGGGCCAAATTGTCGGAGCATCTCCGCAAGGCCTGTGCTCCTGGTCAGCAGTGCTGAGTACCTACCAACAGTGGTCTGAAGAGGGACAAACCATGGCTCATCAAATTGCAAGGGTAACAAAGGCTGCCTGTTGTAGTACCTTGCTGAGAGTCTGTGGTCAGAGTGACCATGCTGACACCGTCCACCATCAAAAGCTTTTTCGCCGGGAACCTGAGCGTCAGTACTAGACTTTGGAGTAATGCAAGGGTCCCATGAATCCCAGAAAACCCCTTAACATTTTTCTTTAACATCACATTGAAGACCAGGTAAGTGTGTGCCGTTTACCTTGGGAAGAGATGGTACAAGGATGCACTATGGGAAAAAGGCAAGTCGGCGGGGGCAGTGTGATGCTCTTGGCAATGTTTTGCTGGGAAACCTTGGATCCTAGCATTCATGTGGATGTCAGTTTGCCACCTGTCTATACAGTGTTGTACATGGCAATGCTACTCAATGACAGTGGCCCCTTTCCTGGTACATAATGCAGCATGCCACCACTGCATACATTGTCTGTTAAGGACTTGTTAAAGTTCTAAGGTGTTGTCCTGGCCTCCAGATTCCCCAGATCTCAATCCAGTCAAGCCTTTGCGGCGTCTTCTGGAACACATCTTAGTGCCAGATACCACAGGGCACCTTCAGAGGTCTTGTGGAGTCCATGCCTTGGTAGATCTGAGAGACGTGCAGAGGACCAATAAGTGGTCACAATGTTTTGGCTCACTGGTGTACAAGGATTTATGTCGATTGGAATTTAAGGCTCATGTAGGTGTTGTGAACTTAACATTATGCAGCCTTATGAACAGTGCCATTCTGTAAAGTCTAACTGTTTTGAAAAATGTGATCATGCTCCAGAAAAATGGCAAAGTAGAAAAACATTATAGCAAGACAAGGCAAGACTTGTTTGATCCAAGTAATGAAATAACAGCCTGAGACTGGCAGATGCTCATGCACCCTGAACCTGACTGGTGAGTATCCTCGTCGATAATCTCCTTTGATTCGATCTGGCCTGTGCGAGGGGTCACGTCAGGCTGGCCGCTCTCAGACACTCTATCGATCCCTCTGAAGGTACAGCTGCATAACAAGCAGAAGAGGCTGAAGCAAGATGATGGCAGTGACAAGCCCGTGGCCATGGTTCTGAACAGAGTAGTGATGGGGGGTGGCCACTAAAATATTTAGATATCCATATTCATCTTAATATTGGTTTGCTAATGTTTAAATGTTTATTAAAAACAGTGTATTATTTTGACAAAATGGTTGAAAAGTGTTGAGAACTGTGTGCTTTGATCCAGTTCCTGAAGAATTTGGTACATTTTGCTACCATTGCTCAGGTGGTGCTCCAGGCAATCGGCTGGTCCACCTGTATGTAAGTTATTATTCTGTAATAATTATTATTATTCTGTTATTATTGCAACATTGCTTGTTGATTAGTAAGATCTTGCGGGGACAACAATGTCTTGCAGGGACAGATGTGATCTCATAATAAGAAAACACACCTGGGAACAACTTGTTGAACTTTTGGTGCTTGGGTTTAGGCAAAATCTGCCCCAAATTCCTGTAGTCCATGCTCTCTTAACTTGCAAGCAAGGTAGCGAAATACAAACATGGCTAGCTTGTTTTCATTTTTACACCTCACATTATGCCATATTGTGTCCTAAACCACGTCTGTAAGTCCACGCCACCTTAATGAAGAACTGGAGTTGGTTTGAGCAAGTTGATAGAACTTTTAGGAAGTTTTTTACAGAAACAATTTGGGTGAGTGGTGGGCCTGTGTATGAACCCATTGTCAGATTGTGTGTATGTATTGTGATTTGTTTTGACCTTGGTCTCTTAGCTGCTCTCCCTGGGCCCCTCTTTTTCCCTCCTCATCTCTTCGTTCTCTTTTTCCGTTCTGCTTGAGCTTTACAGCAGATCACAGTCAGCTCGCTTCTGCGGCCTCTGAGGTGGAGAGCAATTTCCCACTCCAGTGGCTCAATTTTGGGGCCCCTGTGGTGGACCACCCATCCAGAGAGGAGAGAAATGTCCAGGATACAGTGACCCTCCTGCCTGCTGGTGCTCGTGCCTCCTGTCTGCTCCAAGAGTCTTGAGTGCCAAGCCCTTTAGATCACAGCGGGACATGGCGTGAAGTCATTTTAGCGCTGGCATTCAGCCTATCTCCCTCCATCTCCCTCTCCCTCTCTTTGTCATTTATCTGTCTGTTTGTCCATCTGTCTACATACACTGCATAAGCGATCCTTTTCATGTGATTTAGAAGGAGCCCTCTTGGGTCAAGAGTTTTTTCCACTTTCTAAGTCTTTGTCTTCTATTGAAAAAAAAAGAAACAGTCTTCACACTGGGCTCAAATCTGTCGACACAGAATGTGCCTAAATGTAAATGTACATATATATGCTACTTTGTGATGTGGTTGAGAGATATAACAGCAACCACAGTATTTAAAAATTATGACTTTATTTCAAAAGAAGACAGTATCCAATTTCTGTTTCATATCTATATAGTACATGACCAAATAAACACAAACTGCTCATTTACATTTTGGAGGATGTGGAGGTCTTCCTTGACTGGTGTGGGAGTTGTTCTGGCCTACTGCTCTGAAATCTCTGCATTATATTCACTGTATTACATTTACAGCTTTGCCACCCCCAAATACTATAGCTTTATACTGACTGGATTAGCTTGTCAGGGGTATGTGGGGTATAAAATATAACACACATAACACACATCTCCTCAGAGATAAAACCCACACAGGATGTGAGAGTTTCTAGTGGGTTGTATTTTCTACTGACTCATTAATGCTGTTGTTATAATCACACTCTTAATTCGCCCATTGCATCTTGCTTTTACAACTTTATTTTCCTTCTTCTCCTGCTTATGCTCAGTGTAAGGGGATGGAGGTGAATTTGGACTAATTTATTCTACCTATTTCTGCATCTTTATATTTGTCTGCATCACCAGATACACACACAAAGATGCAGAAATAGGTACATAGTCCCAAATGTCCCATGATGTGTTTTCTTTTGCTCAAATCAAAAGGCACCCAAGTCACCCAAACTGTCTCACTGGTATTGAGAAGTCCCAAGCGAGGACAACTGCTCACAGTTAGGGTGTTTCTTCTTCTAGACAGTCCAGTGAAACTTCACCAACACGTCCAGTTGTAGCCCAGCTATTATAGCACATAAACACATTGATCTGTTATTTATGCATCCAGGTTCTGCCTACCTTTCTGGACATAATGCTGCCTAGCCTTTATTAGGTCACATATTTTCACAGTCTCATCCATGTTGCTCTTGGTACAGTGCAGCATTTCTTTACAAAATAAGTTGCCAAAGAGTTTCTTGGCCTCTGATTAACCCTGAAGTTTATTTAAAACCGAGGCAGTGAAGCTGCCATGGTTGTGTTTTACCAAGGTGTCGTTTCTGCAGGGCTTTCTGCACGTTCAGCAAAGCAAAACACAGCGCTTCTGTAATTAGCGAGTCTAATGGAGGTACTGCGGTGAGCCTGCGTGTATCAGATCAGGTGTGCTTTTTTCAGGGTTCAGGGGAGGCTGTAATGATATGCGTGGAGGTCCAAAAGGAGCAACGGGAGGTTCCCTCCAGGGATACACTCAGCAAGAAAGAAAGGTAAAGAGGGGGAAAGTTGGCCTATTTTAATGTGAATGTTATGAATAGCCTGCAGGCAGAGGCCAGTCCCATGGCTTTGTTTTGCTATTGACAGGAAATGCAGTGGTTGCATGCAGGGGGGAATCCTGAACAAACTCAAATGTTTGGGCACACCTGTTGCAATGTATGTTTTATAACTTTGACAGGTTTGTTTCCACTATATGGGTTTGAATGCCCCCACCCGAAAAAGGGGGTCTATTAGTTGAGATAACAGAATTGACAGTTTGTGTTCTCCTACAAGGATGTTGAAGGGGTCCAGTGACGACGTGTTAGTGGTGCTTCTTGACTCTTCTCTCCTCCAGTGTTGGTGGGATGGTGTGATTGGTGGAGTCCTAACTATTGGGTGGAATTGGTCATGATGAAACAATAAATTAACATTAACTACCATTTTAATTCCATTAATCATTTTATCCTTCTCTTGTAAAATGAGAATGAGAGTTTTGAAGATGATTTTGTTCCAATAGAGACACGGAACGCATTGGTTTTGGGAAATGTATTCAGACCTTACCTGGGAATTAATATGGTTTTTAATGCAGAACGTATTTAATGAAGAAAATTAAACCAAAATAACAGGAAATTAACAAAACCTGAAGCCAAAAAATAAGTTTAGGCATCTACACCCCCATTTTAGTAAAATGGGTCAGGCTTCAGTAATTAGCAAGTGTGTCCAAACTTCTGCTACTGTAGTTCAGAACTTCAGAAACTTTTTCATGGAAGCCAGTGATCTTGGAAGAGGGGCATCTCACATGTAAACCATGTCAAAGATCTGTCCACCTCAGAATCTCCTGTAGCTGCTCAACACCAGCCTGGCACGTGATTCAAATGTTCTCAGCTACATTTGAGTTCTTCTGCATAGATCTTTCCTCCTGCCTACTTCCTTTCTTTTATTTCCCTGGCTGTTTGCGAATTACCTGTCAGTAATTGCTGCCGTTTTCTCACTGCTGCCGCCATGAACGAGCTTGCTGCTGCCGAGCCTGTTGCCAGGAATAATTTGTCGACTGAATGTGACAAAACAGATGGAATTGAACCATCTAGAAGTCTTTATTTTTGGCTTCGGGCCTGTCAACAAGGGGGAACACGCGCCACATCTCCATATTTCTTCCACCAATTAGTCTCAAGCAAATGGCGCAACAAGCAACAGCGAGGCTCATCAGAACGAGGCTGCCAATTAATTTCGGATCCATTAGATCAGATGAATGAGCAGAGTGGAGTGGCGTCTGCAGCTCCAGTTGGCTGTAGGGCCCATACTGTGGAAAATATCCCTGTTTTTTGTGATGTCATAAACACCAATCCGTTTACCTATATCAGCCAGTTTAGCCCTGCCTATTCACACTGAAGTTATAAAGAGTATTACAACCAGGACTAGCTTTTAAATGAAGCGTAATAAAGAGCAGCCAATCAGAACAGAGATCATTTACATATGTTAGTTTTGAAGGTGCAGTAACAAGCTCTGCTCCTCTAGGAAGGCTTCAGATGTTTGCTGTAAGGATTTGATTGCAGCCACAAGAGCCTTGGTGAGGTCAGGTACTGATGTTGGATGATTAGTTCTACATTAGTTCTGAAACACCATCCAACTCAACCCAGAGGTGCTGGATGGAGCTCCATCACTCCAGAGAACTTCACATCCTAATGCCGGGGGTCTTTACACCCCTCTGGATGATGCTTGATGATCGTATGTTCCAGACCCTCCTACTGTAAAGACAGGGCTTCTCTATTAAAATTCCCTAAGCTTTGTATTAAAGGGGAATTCCACTTGTTTTTATAAATTTCAAAAAAATTCGAGTGGTTATGATTTAATTAAAGTCAGAGTGGTTCGATGTGGAATGCTTCATGCTTTGTAAAGAAACTTACCAAATCTAGATTGTTCACAGTGGTGGTGGATGGAACCAGACGTCTGCCTCTAAAAGCTCCCTCTCAGAAAGTTATTCCATGAAATGGTTATGAATGTGCTGCCTGACGCATGAGACGTTGTTTTACCATAGTTTTGAGAAACTTTTGTCCTAAAACTAACATTATTCACGGTGGGGGGATACATGCAGGCCACTGTAAGATTTTCCACTGTTTTACCATCATTCATTGATATTTATACTTCATATAAACACTCAGAAAACACGTGGAGCTTCACTGGGGGGTCGATAGTAAATAAAATGGCTATATTTGTGTTGGAGATGTCTGGTTGTGTTCACCACCGCTGTAAAGAAATCTGTAGAGAAACCAATTTCAGTGTTCTCTACAAAGTTTCTCTACAATGAACCATTACACACCAAACCCACTCTGAATGACTCTGTTTACATCTCAAGCTTTTGATGAAGGAGAAATTTTGAAAGTTTGAAACTGAAGTGATCTGAATTGACTAATTATAAAGGGTGCTTGGATACTTTTGGTGTATGACTGCATGGAGTTGTTTAGTACTGAGCTAAATGTTCACCTGTGTTAGTGACCATGGCGGTAGCTCGTTCGCTCTCTGTGTAGGGGTCTTAGTTTTTCTGGTTTTAGACTATGTCAAATAAACGTAGTCTTCCAGCTAACGTAGTCCTCCGGCAGTTATAGCCAACCCCGCTGTAAGACTTTTACCACTCAGGCCTAAAAAGGGCTTATTAATGTAAGATTTGTCCATAAAAAATAGCTTTTCTAGGTATGAATCAGAGACTGCTGTACCAAACAAGGTTCTTCATGAGTCACTGACCTCTTTAGCTCTTGCTATTTGTAAGAGAAGCTATTTTTGCTCTAGCTGGCCGCCTCGTCGCTACGAAAAGAAATATTGTTTAAAAAAATGCAGTCGAGGATGATCTCCACTTCCTCCTGATTCATCAAAGAGCTTCAGACTCCATTTGTACCTCATTCCAGATGTTTTGGGGCCATGGCAGAGCTTAACGGGCATCAGCGGCTTCTAAAGGCCTGGACGCACCAAAGCTGATATTTCACAGCTGTAAAGTATTGATACTTTGGGATCAAAGTAAGAGTGAGAAAGAAAGACAAAAAGAAAGAAGGCAGAGAAGAAAAGGCAATAAATAAAACATGGAACAGCAGGACTGAGTTAATAAATAATGTTAATCAACCTTTAAATACAAGACTGGAGGAATAAAAACAGAAGGGAACGGATCAACAGAACACCACATACACTGCATGCCTTTCTTTCTTTCTTTCTCTCCTTTTTCCCATCCTTCCTTCCCTTCTCATCTCTCTTTCTCTTCTCTCCTTTCTTTCTCTTCTCTCTTTTCTTTTTCTTCTGTCCTTTCTTTTCTCTTTTCTTTCTTCATTTTCCCATCCTTCCTTCACTTCTTTCTTTTTCTTTTTTCTTTCTTTCTTTCTTTCTTTTTCTTTTTCTTTCTATTTCTTTCTTTTTCTTTTTTCTTTCATTCTTTCATTTTCTCCTTCTTTTTTCCCATCCTTCACATCTTTCTTTCTTTATATTCTTTTTCTTCTGTCCTTTCTTTTCTCCTTTCTTTCTTCATTTTCCCATCCTTCCTTCACTTTCTTTCTTTCTTTCATTCTTTCTTTCTTTCTTTCTTTCTTTTTCTTTCTTTCTTTCTTTCTCTCTCTCGCAGGCTCTATTTCGGTTGTGTTTAGTTGTGCTCGGTGTCGCATTATGTGTAAATAAAACCCCGTCGTTCTCCCGCTGTGGTCCTGTGCGTGTTCTCGGCTCCACATTTGATTTACCAGCTGCTGTGACTCAGCTCGACTTTCTTTGAGGGAGCTTTTAGAGGCATAAAAGGCTTCAGACGTCTGGTTCCATTCACTGCCACTGTAAACAATTCTGACTGTACATTTCCTTTGAATGTGGCGTTTCACACCAAAACCCACTCTGAACCACTTTATTTACATCTTGACCAGTTAATGATGCAGAAATGTTTTGGAAAAGCAGTGAATTCCCCTTGAAACAGTATTATGGGTTTACTTACCTGACAAACCCATTGGTGAACAGCTAAAGCCTGGACAGCTTTGGTGTCTGTGCTCAATGTGTGTCTTGAGAAAGAGGCTGAAACAACTGGAAAAGACAAATTACTTCATTTAAAAATAATTTTTAAAATTATTTGTATAGCGTCTTTCTCAATCTCAAGGTCACTTTACAAATAGACATAGAACAAGAAAGAACATTTAACAGACGGTAGTAGACAAAAACATTAACGTCCAAATCAGAACAACACTGACTACAGAAGCAGGAAAGAACAAATAGATCAGAATCAAGAGTTAGAAGAGGTTTGAAAGAACCAAGAGAAGAAGCATTGTGAATATTCTGAACAGAACTGAAAATGAACAGAACTGAAAATCACACACTAATATATAAAATAGGATGACGTCGTAATGGACCGACATCCAATCAGCTTCTTTTTATGCGCTTACTGTCCACCTTATTTGTCACATGACTACTGTGTTCTGAGATTATGCCTGAAATGTCCATCAAACGTCTCTGAGAAGTTCTATAACGACGTGCAGTTGGAAGGAATCACCTCTGAAGGAACCTCTGAATAAAACACAGCTTCATAGGACGTCCAGTCCAGAAGTGACAGTTGAAATTCGCCCATAAGATCCAGACGGATAAAGAACCGTCAGTTGGACATCGCTTTCTGCTGCCAGCAGACTCTTTTTCAGAGTTTCTCTCGGGCCGGTTCAGGTTACTGTTGACAGATCGTCTCTTAGCATGTTGCCTGTTTATGTTTGGCCTGAAGTTCTCCGACACTCCGAAAAGTTTCTCCCGTAACCTGTCTTGACATACACAATACTGAGCAAAAGTCTTGGGCACCTGAGGAAATTCTACTTAAAAGCTGTTTCCTACTGGGCAGTAGTGTTAATATTACAACAATTACACTAATATTACAATAAATACTAATAACATTAATACAGTAAATAGTGGTTTTAGGTACGGCAAAGTGTCTCTTAACCATTTCCAGACCTCTTTCCTCATGGAAGCCCAGGATTACTTGTAGCTCCATCTAATACCTGGTTTACTCTTTTCACTTCATTAGATTAAATGGTGTGTGTTGATTATGGAATTTTATAAATCCACACAATGACTGGAGGAACAGAGCAGGAATTTGGAACCAAACCTGTGTTCTTCTAACCAGCTCACAAAATAGCAACTACTGTTTAGAAAGAAGAGATCTTGATACTAATTTGTATTCTAATGTTCTCTTGTGTTTTTGCTGGCAGAAAGAAACCCACTGCGTATATAAATGGATTCAAACAATTTGCACAGGTGCTTAACAGCACTGTATGTATTTCCCAGGCCTTCGTCATTAAGAACGTTTGCATGCAGCTAGAAGACATGGTGGGAAACCAGACGAGCCTCAATAAATGATGAAGCGATGTAGGGGCTCGGGGGGAATTTTTAGGCTACAGTAAGGCCACAGTGCTTCGGCGTGGACGTTTGTTTGCGTGACTTCATCACGGATTGGATCCGACTGTATCAACAGAGCCATCTGGCACCTAGTGTGTTCTGCTCACAGCTGCGGGTGAGACGACAGGGAACACTGGCACTCTCTGAATCAGTGATTAGGGAGTGTGTGTGTGTGTGTGTGTGTGTGTGTGTGTGTGTGTGTGTGTGTGTGTGTGTGTGTGTGTGTGTGTGTGT
>JBBPCZ010000042.1:2097387-2111748 GCA_037974445.1 Brycinus macrolepidotus | reverse complement strand
TTCTTTTTTCATTTCTTCCCTTGAGCTTTTTCTCCCCCCCCCCCCCCCCCCCCCACTGGGCTACTCTCCTTCCTGTCTATCTGTAGCAGGGAATGTGCTTTCTCTAACCGCTCCTCCTCCACTCCTTACTAGGTGTGTATTGAAGTGAACTTTGCGTGAACCATAACTCGTAACTTCCTTGAAACTGTCATTCTCATCATTTTCTCACTGCTGGGTGTGAGTAGAGTGAGCAGAGAGAGCTGCGCTGTGCTTAGCATGGCCAACAAATGCGGCATGCCTATGCTGTGCTGTGCTCAAGTGCAGTGTCGGTTTGGTTTGAAATGAGTTGGGGAAGTGTCTGCGAGTCCATCCGCATGTAAGAGTGGCTGAAGTTTCCTTTTACCCCAAGAAAGTTGGGTGTCCAAAGTTTGCCTTTGTAGTTTTGACCTGGTGCTATGAGGCTGATGTAGGTAATAGTGAGTCGTACAGTGTCCAAAACCACATAAGCAAGTCTATTTGAGATTACTCAACAACTCGCTTTGGTTCCCAAGTGGCGCAACCCTCTATTATCAGGAGATAATAGAGATACCCTAGCCATCCATAGCCGGAAGTCCAAGGCCTTGTTCTCAGTGCAGTCCTAGCCAGCATGAGCAATGTAACAGCAGTTAGTGTTCTCCTCCAAGTGTGTTGAAGCTCTCCAATGATGGTGCTTTAGCAGCAGTTTGAAAAATGAGGTAACCTTCGTTCTTATAATCTTCAGATGGAGGAAGAACTAGTAGATAGGACTTGGCCTAAATTATAAAGAAAGCTGTGCCTCATAGCTCTAGAATAAAACTAAAGAAACAAACTGCAGGCACCAAACATGTCTTGGCTGATAAAGGAGAAAAGTGTCAGTTTGATGTTTCTGTAAAGTAAAACATGCTAGTTTGTGTTGTTTAAAGGCTCCAGGTGTTACCGTCTATTCCATACAGTTTTTTTTGTCTGGAGCATGTGAAGCATGAACTTCTGTACCCTAATGGCTCGGATGGTCAGTGCTGGTTTCAGTGGAGTGTGTTTGTTTCAGTGCAGTGTGTTTGGCTCTAAGCAGTTGTGTCTTTTGACCTGGCTCCCTCTATCTGTCCCATCCCCATCCCACCCACGTCGATCCCGTTCTGAAACAGTATAAAAAGTTCAAGCGTCGGGGGCATGGCTACAGAAGAGTATGACGTGCGTTCGGCTGCCAGCATCCTGGCCTCGGTCAAAGAGCAGGAGGCTCGTTTTGAGCGCCTGACGAGGGCCCTGGAGGAGGAAAGGCGCAATGTTTCGCTGCAGCTGGAGCGCGCCAACCTGCCCTGTGGTGACCGGCTGCCGTGGCAACAGGTGGTGATGCAGGTAAGCTGGGCCAATCTTGTGCAGCAGGGTCCACCCATAGTGCCTTGTCATCTCAGTCCAGCACCAATAGTGCCATCTCATGTCCATTGCATGTATGCAACTGAGCCACACTGTGCCCTTGGATGGCAGAATAAATGGAAATCAATGGTGCCCACCTCTTGAGCCCATTATACCAAGCATGTGACTGCCGAACATTAGAGGGCAGAAAAGAGAGGGGGTTAATGAGTGGGAAAGGATGAAGGTAGAAGGATGTGTTGCGTTAAAAAATGAAAGGAAAAACAGCAGATGAGTTTTGGAGTAGGTTCCTAGGATTATGTTCAATGAGTGCTGGTTGGTTGGCAAGCTGGGGGAGCGTCCTGCAACTTCTAATCAGAGATTTGTGGATGCTAGTTCTCCTCAATAGATATTCCTTGGTGTGGTAGCACTGCGTTTCCTGGCTTCATCCTTCATTACTGTTGCACTGGCCAGAGTCACTCCTAGGGGTAGGCCATCGCTGACACCATCTCATGTAGGGTGGAAAAGTAAATTAGGCCTAAAGCTAATCACTTATTGTGTCTTCTTTGGTTCCCCTCCTTCTACTGCACATTCAGAGATCTGTCTTTGCTGCTAGCGAATTCATAATTCATACTCCAACAAACAAAAGATGCCATAAAGCCTCCTACCCTTCCTGTAGCATATTGCAAACTGTCATATGTATAATTAAAGTCTATTTTTCCACACAATTAGCCCTTTACAGTGTATGAACATTTCATGATGAACGGACAAATAGAAATGTTCAATCATTTAAATGTCTTTAAAAAAAAAATGCAATATATTTCTGCATTCATGTCAGTAGCGACTGCAGTTCAGTGCACCAGCCACTGGGGGGGCCTCAGTGAGCATGACGGTGAATAGAGTAAGAGTAAAAGCGGCTAGAAAATATACGGCAACAGAGTTTTCCTTGCTGATTTCGTTTGAAATGATCTGTAGGATTGTGGGGGGTGAGCAACGCTAGCGGAGACACATTATGTTGAAGTGGCTATAAATTTTGAATGGTTTATTCTTGTCATAAATGACAAATGGTCTCGAATACCCCCCATCAGCTTCCCTCAGGCTCCTGCACGCACCGTACATCTGCATTAACTCCTAACCGGCAACCATTAGTGTAGCTACAATTTGCAGTACATGTGATGCACTGCCAATTTGGAACGAATAAAGGGAAAACCGAACACCAATTTAAACCCCGTTGATGGGAGCCGGGCCAACATGGCAGCTCTGGCTTTGGTTACCCGTCTTTTTGCTCTTATTTGTTTAGAGGCACGCAGCACCCTCGCTCGCTCATGAGGTTGATTTGTGGTGCCGTGTCTAACACGACAGCTCATGAATTAGCACACGTCCCTCAGATGAGGTCGCTAAACGGGACGGAACTCGGACATAGAAGGACCTCGCCATGTCGTTGGGGTCAATTGACTGGAACGGACTGCCGGCTGCTGCCAAGGCCGTGCGCCCCGCTACGTCCTGCTTGCCAAGCATTAAACTTGGGTGTAATAAACAGTGTCGCAAATTGGATGCGAAGGCTGCAGGGAGCGCAGGATCTTGTGATGGAAAGTAGTGTCAGAGGAATAGTTTGCAGTTTCCCAAATGTAGTTTCACCCTAACTCCTGCCTAGATGTATTGTTGTGGTCAAGACTAAGGCCAAACCAGTACAAAGACCTGGATGAATTAACTCTAAATCAAGGCCAAGGTTGTGTAGCCAAACCAGAGTTAAGGCCAAGACCACATTAAAAGAATAGTTGCATTACATGACATTACATTCATTTGGCAGATGCTTTTATCCAAAGCAACTTACAATTTGAGCTCAACAAAACATCACGTTGGCACGCCATATATAGTCGATTGTTGATACATTTGGAGTCCAAATGTTGCTTCTTTAGTTTACAACTGAACTACAAAACGTTTCTCAACCTACTCAAACCTCATCCTGCTTTATAGTAAGGTGGAGCAGATTTGATAGTCAGTGTTAGTAGAATAGAAGTACTTATCTACTGTCTGTTCTTATAACCTTGACCATCATAAATTAAGCAGAAGATCCGTCCCTACTTGTCTGAAATGGCTGCCTGAAGTTCAGAACATTTTTACAGTTCACAGTAAGTCATTTTGCATTTTGCATTCTAAATCACATGTACAAATTTGTTTCACCTTAATGAAGAGCTGGATGTGACTTGAGGAGCGGATTGAGAAATTTTGTGGATGTTTTTACAGAAAAAAACATTGTTTCAGCACACAAAGCTACTAAGCTTGTTCCACAGCAAGCTTGTTCAAGGTCCAAAAGTGCTAACGCTGCAGGTCTGCACTACATCCCATTCATTTTCACCCCCCTGGACATTTTTGAGTGAGTTATTCTATTAGGAGTCCACTTGAATGAGTATCCATGTGTTCTATGAGAACTTGTGTTCTATGTTGCACCTATGGTCCAGGAGGACGATATTTCAATCGATAGTGAGACGATATTTCGTCTCACTGTGTACTATGTATATGGCTGGGATGACAATAAAGCTTTACTTACTTACTTACTTAAAATATTTGGGTGACTATTGACTTTTTCGGCCAGCAGCGCCAGTTCTAAAATAAAAGAAGCAAAATTTTGGAGTCCAAACATATTATAACTGATCAGTTATCTGGGGTGAGGGGAAAAATGTGTACAAAAGTGCAAAGACTGGCTTCAGTATCACTGTAGTACTACAGTTTTTAGCTATGCTAACATGTTTTTCTTTATGTTTATAAATAAGAGTGTGTCTCACAGTGTCAGAAACCACATCAGTAAGTCTCCTAGAAACTACTGAATAGCTGAGTGTGGTCTGAGGCGAGTGTGTGAGTAGTAGAGATGACTCACGCCTTCCACAAGGCCGAAGTGTAGCTGTGAATGGAGAGCCTTGCCAATTTCTCATTGACTGAATAGCGACTCGCCCTCTGAAAGAAAGGATACTCATTCAAGTGGACTCCTAATGCAATAACTCACTCAAAAATGTCCAGGGGGGTGAAAATGAATGGGATGTAGTGCAGACCTGCAGCGTTAGCACTTTTGGACCTTGAACAAGCTTGCTGTGGAACAAGCTTAGTAGCTTTGTGTGCTGAAACAATGATTACATGACCTTCATACCATTACTGTGATTAAACAATGGGAATACTTTTATTCTCCCTAATTTAGCCCTGTCCAGTTCCACCCACTTGCTAGGACTCCCCAAATCACCAAAACCACCATTGCTGGGAGGGTGAAGGCTAGCATGTGCTTCTGGAACTGCCGCTAATGCAACATCATTGGACAGCTTCAACATGCTTGTAGGAGAGCACTAATTGCTTCTGTTACAGCTAATAGATGCCTGCAGTGGCTGATTTGCAAGACGCAGAACCAGAAATGCATTTTAATTGTTAATTTCGATGATCTATATGGCAGTTAATGATAAGCCAAAGTTACATAAACTTGACAAGACAAATCAGAAGTGTACCACCATTGACCAGCATGATTGTCCTCGGACAGATGTTTATATTTGACGAACGTTTCCAAGCAGTATTTGCTGAAGCGTTTCTTCTGTTTTTTGATTAATTCTATACATTTTTCACATTTACTGAATTCTATTTACTGTTTCTTTATCAGTATGGCCAGATATTACATATACATGAAAAATGCAGTGGCTACACAGAGGTGTGAGTCTCAAATACGTTCTGAGAGCATATTTACTACTAGAATTTCAATTCTCATGATCAAATGTATGTATGTGAGAAGACATTGCAAATTGCAGTGGAGGTAGGTGTTCACGGTCATGTTATTCTTTCCCAGATGTTTTTTTTTTTTTTAGCTGGAAAAGACACCTTTGGTGGGAAGGAACTTTATGTATGAACACCTATGTCTCTTCATTATTAAACTTTCCTCTTTGAGCTCCAGATGCCTCCATTGTTTCCCACTGGGGCAGCTGGTGGCCTAGTGGTTAGGGAGTTCGCCCTGAGATCAGAAAGTCGTGGGTTCGAATCCCTGGACTGAAAGTGTCATCACTGAGGTGCCCTTGGGCAAGGTACCGTCCCCACACACTGCCCCTCACTGGTAGCAGCCCCCCTGCTTCACTTGGTGAGTGGGTTAAATGCAGAGAAAAAAATTCACATTGTTCACACTGTGTGGTGTGTTCACGCGTGACTATAAGGGACCACTTTACTTTACTTTACTTTAGTTAGGGGTCCCCCAGTCGTATTGAGAGTGAAGGCTCACACATGTGAAGGACCACCCATCTTTTTGACCTGAAGTGTCCTTGGTTGTCTTGCTTGGAGGCAAACACTCCCAATTCGGTTATGCCAGCTAACAGATGTCTGCACTGGCTAGTGATGGGGGAAGGTCACCCAGAGAGAGTGAGTGGTGAGTGCAGAGATACTGCACCTCAGTAGGTGTGTCCACTTTGCAAAATGTCCTATCAAGGCAGCACCTGTGCTTGTATTGTACAGTACTGTGCAAAAGTCTTTGCGCCTATGCAGATTGTTTGAGCACTATTTATATCACCAGTGTTTCTTTCTTTCTGCAGGAAATAAAACACAAGTGAACATTTGAATACATACAAACAAACAATAAAGCAGTTAAAATTATTAAGATTTCTTTTTTTCTAAAAAGTTGTTGATATTTTGTGAGCTGGTTAGAAGAACACAGGTTTGGTTCCAGATTTCTGCTCAATGCCTCCAGTCATTGTGTGGATTTATAAATTTCGATAAGCAACACACCTAATTTAATCTACTGAAGTAAAAAGAGTAAACCAGGTATTTGATGGAGCTACAAGTAATCCTGGGCTTTCGTGAGGAAAGAGGTCTGGAAATGGTTAAGAGAACACTTTGCTGTTCATAAAACCACTATTTACTGTATTAATGTTATTTATAATTTATTGTAATATTAGTGAACACTACTGCGCAGTAATAAACATCTTTTAAGTAGAATTTTCTCAGTACTGTACATCTGACTCACTACAACCATCATTTGTCTTTCTCTCTCTCTCTCCCCCTGTCTCTCTCTCTCTGCATCTTCTGTTTATTATTTGTCATGTCCGCTTTAGCTGCTTTGTTTGACTGATCCGCTGTGGGTTAGAGCACGTCCCTCCCTGACCAGCCCTCGGCAACTCGGACCATCGCTCCAAATCCCTGTTATATGAAACGGATCAGCGATTGTAGATCCAGCGAGTGTCAAAGAAAGGGCATAACTCTCACATCTCTCTTTCTTCAGTCTCACCATTGATTTCTGAGCCTCTGTGACTCAGCTCAAGGCCCCGAAGGGCATGAAAAGACAGACTGGCAAAGTGACCCTGACTAAGAGGAGTGTAGCCGTCATCTTGGATGGTCTTTCGTTATGATACAGGGTCAAAACATAAGCTTGTTTGCACTTTTATAATATGGGGGGGGGGCAAAGTGTGATTGAGTATTTTATTATACAACATTTTGTTACTAAAACCAAGGGTGTAGAATTGGGTAGGCACATTAGGGACACGTTCCTACCAATATCCAGTAACTACTGAATTATCCCTATCAATAACTGTAAACAAAAAAGATAACAGTACCTGCTTTAAAATAGAAACTTCAAGGTTCCAGTCATTAAAAAAAAAAGAATTTCTTGTGTTCTGTGATAACGGTTCTTCGTTACTGGTTACATGGACGACAGTTCCAGTCTGTAGGTTCCCGCCGTATATACTGTGTACAAGTACTTTGATGTTAATGTATGAGAGATTGCTGGTGTAAAGTTACTGCTTTTGTGTCTCCATCAGTGCCAAAATCAAACCTACACCCTTGAGTAAAACAGTTCAAAAATCCAATTTTAAAAAGAAAATGTAATGTTTTATATTGTATGAAAAAATATGCTTGTTTTCTCTTTGAGTGAGAAGGTGGGTTTTGGATAACTCTCTGGTGGGCTACATCAGTTGTCCATTTAGGGCAGCCAGTAGAAGGACCAGTATTGCTTCCTTAAAGCGCAAGTTCTCGAATCAGTCCCCAGGGACGCCCAGGTGGTCCGCATTTTGGCTTTCTCTCTATGTTGAAGTGAGGTTTTAGCAAAAATCCGGACTGTCAGGAGTTCTTTGAAAGATCAGTTTGAGTACCACTGCTTTAGGGAACCTAGTGTGTTTTCTACTAAAGGAACTGAAGGATGAATATAGTCCTGTTACTTCCGTGCTTTGGGGGCCCTGTTTGTAAGTGTGGAAAAATTGTCTTAGGTACTAAATCTTTACCCTCCCCAACCTTCTGTTCTCCAGAGTAGCTTAAAATGGTAGAAGAATGCAGTGTTAGGAATGATTTCTGTATTCCTGCCTGAATGGAGACTCAAAAGTTCTTCTTTGTGCAGAATAGTGGAGTTATCCACTGTGCTGTCCACCCCATGCTTTGCATTATTGTTTGAGGCTTCCGTTGTGTTAATGAGGCTTAATTTGCCCATGTTCACCAGATGACTGCCATGATTTTCAGGAGACATAAAATGCACATAAAATGAATGCATAAACAAGCACAATATAACAATGTTACCTAATTTTATATCTGAAAAAAACATTGCAGAAATAAAATATCGCAGTTATTCAAAGCTTGCTTTTAAGCAGTGTAGTAGAAGAACCTTTAGATTCCCTAAAGTACCTTTCAGAGGATGGTTCTTTAAACCATTATTCTAAAATGAGATATGAAATGAGATACCCTTAAAAGTCTAAAGAACCCTTAAAGTAAATAGTTTAATGCCAGTTAAAGGTTTTGTCTACAACTGGACATCCAAGCCTAGAATCATTTATAAACCTTGACATCATCGAGGCTCTTTTTGTTGGTCTCTTGGCCTGAATTCTCTAAGATTTGCTGGAAGATGCCTGGATGACATAAAAGTCAACAGTTAAACTTTTTATGTGATTTAGGAAAAGCCAGTTAAAAGGGTGATAGAAGGTTTATTTTTGTGGCAGAAGTGAATGTCATGTCTACCATAAATGTTTCTCCTGTCTGAAAGGTCTCCTATCTCCTTTAGGACGTTTGAAAGAACAGTAGGTTCTTTGACTGTCCTCCTCGAGATGTATGGCCGTTTTCTCTATGGCCTGTTTTCACGTCCCCTCCCCACAAAGGACGCCCAGTCTGCCAGGCCTCAGAGGACACGGCCTTTACAGGCAAAGCCTGCGAGGCCCGCAGCTTCGTAAATCACCTGCTTAACAATGAGTCTTTCACCTCTCTTACACACACACACACACACACACACACACACACACACACACACACACACACACACACACACACACACACTCTTCTAAACTGCTTGTCGGCTGTGTGTGCGTTAGGGAAATTTTCACCTCCTGCAAATGCGTAAACTGCCTAGCAGTGCTTATTTTAGCATTCACAACTTATTTTCTCCTGCTTTGTAGAAAGAATTCCCAGGCATTCCCAGACTTCCCCCTACGCACTTTTCCTCAAGGGGAATCCTACTGCCATCTTGCAGGACGTCCCGATTCTCAAAAGGGTCAGGTGAAAAATTCAACCAGCAGCTTTACAAGAGGTCAAGGAGCAAAGATCTGCTTTTTTGGACAGTTTTTTTTTGTCAATGTCTGTTAATCTGTGGAACCTCAATGTATTGGCAGATAGGATCTCCCAACTAATTAATTGGTTGGGTTGCTCCCAGGTTGTGTTACGATTTTCCACCACCACCCTGCCGATTAGCTACACTCTGTGGCCACACTTCCTTTTGACCGAAAACTTTTCTGCAAGCTCTTCTTTATGCTAATCCTTTCTATAGTCAAGTCATTTCTATAGCCTATTATCATACACGCAGGTCATTCAGTGTGCTTTACAGGAATAGAATAAAAATATTAATAATTCAAATAGTAGAAAGTAAAAAGTACCGGAATAAAAGAAATAGTCAATGAAAGAAGATTAAAAATGCAATGGAAGTGCAGATATTTAAAAGAAGGAGGGTGAGAATAGTGCAGTTTTTAGCAGCTTTTTAAAGCTCCAGTCGGTGCAGATCTGATACTGAGGGGCAGTTGGTTGGACAGCATAGTGGATAAACACCATTTCACCAGGTTTAGTTTCAGATCTTTTCACCACTAGCTCTGAGCAGCTCCTGCAGATCTAAGAGACCCACCAGGATTATAAACATCAAACATATCAGAGATGGATTTAGGGCTCAAACCAAAGTCTTGTTTGGACACAAAATCTTTAGAGATGTTTTTAAGGTGCCAAAATGCTGACTTTGTTACAGCTTTAATGTGATCACTAAAATTAACTCCCTCCATGATCAAGCCAAAATTTTTTACAGTCCTTCTTGTCCATCTTTATCTTCAAGCTCTTCCGGTGTTTCTCAGCCCTGTAAAAGCTTGCCAGACGTCGGAATCATGAAGTTTGACTTCCATTACCTTTTAGCTTTCAGTAGCTTCGTTGCTCTGGTGTTAACCCCAAGAAGAAAACATCTTGACTGGAGGACTATAGTTGGAGTAAGTGCACATATATTTTGTACATTAGAACTATTGCATTAAGCTGCATTTGTGCTCCAGAGGCCTGTGCCCCTCTCCCCTCCCCTGTCCCACAGTCCGAAATTCTCACTGGTATGCATTCTCTCATATTCAGAAGCGGTCAGGGGCGGAAGACGAGACTCTTTTGTGCCCGAAGCTATTTATATTCCGTAGAAACTGTCCTCGTCCTTCACATGAATCCCGAGCACTTAATGTTTATCCTGCCACAACCCAGCGGTCATTTCGTTCCAGGCCATTAACCCTGTGAAGTTGCCGTCATGGGGAAAACAAAAGTAGTTTTAGTAATTTTAAGCTGGTCATTGCTCATTAAAGCAAGCAGAGAGATCCTGTTCAAAGTGCAGACTGTAAACTTTCGGTCCTTTCTTGTTTCAATTGATGTTTCTTGAAAAAATGCTAATTGTAAGAAGTTTTCAAGGTTATTTGCCAATGAAATAAGAGAAGGCAATTTAATTTCTCCACTGCTTTAAACATGAAAAAATGTCTAGCAATAAGTTATATAACACCGCTGTTGGAACAGACCTTGTTTCTTCATTTTTCAATTTAAAAATGTCAAAATTAATTTGAAAGTGACAGCAGCTCTTTAAGCGGTGTTGGAAGAGGATTAAAAAGAACAGAATGGAAATGGTTCAGTGACCAAAGTCCGTTGTAGGTTTTTGTCCCGACATCTTTGGTGTTCTTGTAATGTTTTACAATAAATGAGAAGAATATACAGAATGAGTGACATGGTGAGGCCTTGGGTTCGGTTCACAACCAGAGTGGCCGAGGGACCTTTCTGTGTCGAGTTTGCATGTTCTCCCATGTCTATGGGATTTCTACCAGGTTCTCCGGTTTCCTCCCGTAGTCCAAAGACATGCACGTCAGGTGGACTGGTCATGCTAAATTGCTAGCGGTGAGTTTGTATGTCTGCACTGTGATGGACCTGTGACCTGTCCAGGATGTTCCTCGGCTCCAGCACCCCCGCGACCCTGGTTATGAAAAGCAGCTCAGGTGATCAATGGATAGAATATATAGAGGTATTTATACTGGATTTAAGATGGTATTGAGAGGTCTTTATTTGCAGTGTGTCACATTTGTGTTTGTGTGTAATGATAATTTGGAATTGATGAAAAGTTGTCACATTTCACTGAAGGGAAAAATACATCCTTAATGTCCTTCGTTCTGATTTCGAAGAAAATATTAAAAAAAGGTAAGACCTATCGATACAGAATGTAAATGAATTGCAGAGCTGTTTAATTAAGTGATAGTGTAATTACATTTCCCCATTCTAGTATACAGCCAATAATAATTTAATCCTTTATCAAATTTAAATCGTAATAGAACATCTACTCTTCTTACCCATGGGGGGCTGGTAAGAAAGCTTGGAGTCTCGTTCCACAGGATTTCTGCTCTTCTTTCAAGTGAGGAATAATCACAGCATGCTTTTGTGGGCCACTGCGACCATTGCGAGCCGACTGACCTCGGATTACCCCAAAACCCTCACTCGCATCTTTGATCCTGGTGGTTTGAGGCTTCATGTGTTAAAAATAAATGTCATTTGCGTTGAGACCCTTTGAGTAACGTCAGGAAAGTAACCTCTGCTCTGGGTCTGGGGCGCAGATAACCAGACCAGTCTGTCGAAGGGGCCCCAAATTAAAAGCAGTCAGAGTGACCCAAACACACTCCACAGTAATGGAGCTTGTTTTGGGGAATATTAACCCTTCAGTGCGTAGCATCACACGGTTGCGCCGCGCTGACTAATTTCCATTAAAGTGTACCGGCACACCGGTGTGTTTTGGACCATTCAGCATTGCTTTGTAACTATGTCACAATGCTAGTTAATTTTGATTCAAGATTACAGTTTTACATTTAGAGTTTTGTATTTATACTTTTTTTTATGTTTGACAGTTTGTCCATAACTAAATCACACTAAACTCAAGCTGCATCCGAACAGATGACGCACCAACTGACGGACGGAACGAGCACCGTGCAGGACACTCAAGAGCACAACTCAAAATGAAGAAAGGCAGACTCGCAGCACTGATTATTTGTTCATTTTGTGCAACTATTGAGCATACTTGACAAATTATACTGCCAAAGTTGTTGTTTTGGTTACACACCTTTATAAACCATCTTTATGGAGTATTTAACTACTATGGCATAGCAACCACAGCTTGTACTGTTGCACAACAAACGATTCAAAATCAATCGAGTGACACCAGCATCAAGGAGACCACTGTCTCACTGACAAGGGGATATTTAATAGTTCTGCAGTCAGGCGGTGCAACCGGAGCAAAAACAGAACGTGACCATGCAGAGTGATGAATTGTCGAATTTTAGTGTGGAACGCCGACGCACAAGCGCACAAGCGTCTGTTCACAAATCAGGATGAAGTCTCAGGATAAACGCATGGACTGCCAAGTTCATTGCTACTGTGATGTGGCAAAAATACAACCTCACAGTACGTATCATGATATTCAGTGTTGAGTCGAGTATCAAGTGCCTTAGGTGTAAGACTGAGTCGACTCTCAAGCCTCTTAGATGAGAGTCTGAGTGAAGTCTCAAGTGTAAGTGTCAAGTCTGAAGTCTCTGGGGTGAAAGTCCGAGTCAGGTCTCAAGTCTCTGAGGTACAAGTCTCTCAAGTCCCTCAAGTTTCAAATCTCTGAGGTGCCAGTCTAAGTCAAGTCTTGAGTCTCTGATGCGCAAGTCTGAGTCGAGTCTCAATTGAGAGTTGAGTGTCGAGTCTATGAGGTGCGAAACCAAGCTGAATCTCAAGTCTCAGGGATCCGAGTCAAATCTTGATTTTCTTGGGTGTGAGCATTGAGTCTTTGGGGTCTGAGTCTGAGTCTCAAGTCTCTGGGTGTCTCTCTCTCTCTCTCTGTCTTTCTCTCTCTCCCTCTCTCTCTCCTTCTCTCCCTCTCTCTCTCTCTTTCTCTCCCTCTCTCTCTTTCTCTCCCTCTTTCTCTCTCTTTCTCTCCCTCTCTCTCCTTCTCTCCCTCTCTCTTTCTCTCCCTCTCTCTCTTTCTCTCCCTCTTTCTCTCTCTCTATCTCTCCCTCTCTCTCTTTCTCTCTCTCTCTCTTTCTCTCTCTCCCTCTCTCTCTCTTTCTCTCCCTCTCTCTCTCTCTTTCTCTAACTCTCTCTCTCTCTCTTTCTCTCCCCTCTCTCCCCCTCTCTCTCTTTCTTTCTCTCTCTCTCTCTCTTTCTCTATCTCACTCTCTCTCTTTCTCTCTCGGCATTGAGGTAAACAGAGAAACTGTTGTTGTTTTTTTCCTTTTGTCACAGACCCTGAAGCAGAAGACCCTCGCCACTGTGTATAATCACACGCTGATATGCTGAATATAAGCAGCCTCTCATTGTGTTTGCTTTATTCTCAGTGCAGTCTCCCATGATTTCCCCTTCATGCGCAGCGGAACGGAGCTGCAGTGGTGTGTGTTAGTGTGTGTGTGTTAGTGTGTGTGTGTTAGTGTGTGTGTGAGAGTGTGTGTGTGTGTGAGAGTGTGTGAGTGTGTGAGAGTGTGTGAGTGTGTGAGAGTGTGTGAGTGTGTGAGAGACTGAGTGGGTGTGTGTGTGCGCGAGAGTGAGTGTGTGGGTGTGTGTTAGTGTGTTTGTGTTAGTGTGTTTGTGTTAGTGAGTGTGTTAGTGTGTGTGCGTTAGTGTGTGTGCGTTAGTGTGTGTGCGTTAGTGTGTGTGCGTTAGTGTGTGTTAGTGTGTGTGAGTGTGTGTGAGTGTATGTGAGTGTGTGAGTGAGTGTGTGTGTGAGAGAGACTGAGTGGGTGTATCTGGCAGTGTTTCATGTTCGAGCGCAGCGTGTCCGTGGCAGCGGAGTGTGTTAATTTGCTGAGTGTCTCGTTTTACAGGAGCGAAACTCCTAAAACTCTTAATGATGAAACTCATTAGACGCCAAACCTGAGAGGACTGCAACCTAAGCAAATATAATGCATCTCTCTCTCTCTCTCAATCTCTCTCTCTCTCTCTCTCTCTCAATCTCTCTCTCTCTCTCTCTCTCAATCTCTCTCTCTCTCTCTCTCTCTCTTTTTCTCAGTTTCTCTATCTCAGTCTCTCTATCTCTAACTTAGTCTCTCTCTGTCTCTTTCTCTCAGTCTCTCTCTTGACCTCTCTCTCTCCATCTCCCTCGATCTGAATCTCTCCATCTCTCTCTTTATCTCTCCCCCTCTCTCAGTCTCGCTTGATCTATCTCTCTCTCTCTCTCTGCCTCTCAGCTGGCACAATATGTACAGATACTTAAAAGTCATTGCTTTAAATGTACTTAAATTTACACTTAAGCTGGCATGATGAGCTGTATTATGAATCAGAAGGAGATAAACAGACCTCAGAGTTTGAGTTTGTTGTTGGTGGAAGCTGCTGAGATGTGGTTAGGAAATGGATCTGTCCCCTGAGATGTGAGTGACTGTAATATGAGGTGCCTAGTAAAACTTTTAGGTGGTTCAGTCACCATGGGCCATCCTATGCTATGTGCCCCTTCTGTCTAAAATTATAGAAGTTACAGTTGTTCATAGTGTGTGTGTATATATATGTGTGTGTGTGTGT
>JBBPCZ010000042.1:2076751-2091119 GCA_037974445.1 Brycinus macrolepidotus | reverse complement strand
ACACACACACACACACACACACACACACACACACACACACACACACACACACACACACACACACACACACATGCATAGATCCACATTCCAAGAGAGAGGCTCCCACCATCTGGACGAAAACGCTATAGGATAACGTGCTCTCCCCCCTGCTGTTGTTGATAAGGTGCTGGAGTAAGGACTTTTTCCCAAGCTGCCATGGACGTAGCAAACGGAGGTAGGGCCAGCCGTCCTCGTTGTGCTCTGGGTTTTCCGTAACTTTCTGCGGTTTTTGTGTTGAAGTGAAAGGTTAGGGCACACTTGGAGACACTTGACTTGGCAGCTGAAGAGAGGGAAAGGAGCAAAGGATCACTTTGCTAAACCTCTTACTATTCGGCAATTTAACATTGTCTACTTTTTACTTTGCCGAGCGCAATTATCTGTGACAGGAGATATTTTTCCACACGAGCGGCTTCATATTATTGCTCGTTAATGTTTTGGAAAATGTCTGTTCTGCTAATGCGATGTTTGACAAAGTGGGAATGCATTGTGAGAGGAGATGGATTATATGTTTCTTTTTAAGAAATGGTGTGATAAAGGTTTTTAGGGTGACCTTTTATTGAATTTTAGGAATGGCATTACCTGGGGGCAGATTTGAAACTCCATGGTCTATTGATCTAAATGTCAAAAAAGGAAACCAATCCTCTCTCGGTTGGAATGTTTTCTTATCGTACCTCTTCCTTGATTGTGGCTGAGGAGATGCATCCCGTTATTCTCGACTGTCCTGGCTCTGAAAAACCAAGTGATGGGATGGAGTCTGCGATGCACGGCTTGTACCGTCCCAGATCAGTCCCTTTGTGCATGACGTGGTTTTGATGGAGCATCTGAAAACACTCTTTGATGCTTCCTTTGCCTTTGAGATCAGACTTGACCAGGGGTCTCCACACCCTCTCAGATCCTTTGAATTCTTCTCCATCTGTTTGCATGCCAGCTTGTCTGAAACAGGCAGTGTTCACAAAGGGTTGGGTGTTTTTCTCTGAGGCTGGTTTCAAAACTTGCTGCTTTATAGTCAAGGTTTCACAGGGTCATGAACTTCCGTGCAGTGCATCTTCTGTAAATCAGAGCTTATCAGGAGATGACCTGCCGGACTCTGCATGGGTTTATAATTGGAAAAGGGCTCCCAAGTGGTGCATGAGTTCACTCTCTCTGGGTGGGAGGAATGACTCTCCCTCCCTCTGTCACTCAGTGGGATACTAGTCAACATGGGCGTGTGTTGGTTGATGAAACAACATGTTAAGCTGTCCAGTGACACTGCTTTAGGTGTCTATGAGAACAACTGTGCCAACCTTCACCCTCCTACCATGGCAGCATCATCTGACCTAGCTAGCTACATCTAAATTGGGGGAAAAAGTAGGTGAAAACCCAAGAAAACATAGCTAGCCCTGTTTCCTATCTCTCCAAAAGCAGGTCTTTTAAAAGTGTGCTGGCCACGTCTGAGAGTTTTGGGACTCCATTTTATCAAGTGTCAAAAAGAAATCGACCATCTGTTTTCATGGCCAACGTTTGCTGTCAAGTCAGAGTCATTCAGGGAATTTATCTTAACACTCTTCAAAAAGAAAAAAAAAACAGCTACCTAGAGTGCTCTGCCAACTGTGGAAGCTGGTAGTTCTTGGTTTGATTACTTGAACGAGTCTGAGATCACGAAGCCTGCTACGTATGGCTTGAGTCATTAAAGTTGTTCATTTTAGCTGAGTATCCTGCACTAACCCATGATAAGCCATTTTAAGACCACTCAGACGAGCCCAGGTGGTCAGTTTTAAGCAAACCAACTCAACAAATCACTTTTTACACCATATATGTTTTCGATTTGTCTCCCCATCTGGAATCTGGGGCTTGGTAGAGTGGAATCGGTTGCTCCATGTAGGTCTGTGCCTCCTCTGTCCTCCTGCAGCTCATTAGACAGGGTCCTGCCATGCACGCGTCCTCCATTTCATCCTCTCGGCAGGACAGGTAGGCCGGCCCTTTGGCACCGAATTTGAACCCTCACTAATTGGAAAGAGGTGAGCGCCTCGCAGCCATATGGAGGCGGCCTGCTACTGGAGAGCATTCTAATCTTCTCAAGATGGAGGAAGGGGGAAGAGGGATTTGAGGCCCTTGTTTTCAGACAGAAAAATAGCAGCCCTGGAATCCCAGCGCAGGCTTTGGCGTGCCAGTGTTGATGCCGCACTTTTGGCTGCAACTACATTTTGGACGCATTTCGTGGTAACGGATAATAACAGTTGGGTGGGTGGGTGCTTGGGAGGAGGATGCAGATACTTAAAAAAGTCCAGTTTTTTAAGCTACTAAAATGACCAGAGTCGCTGCCATTGATGTGATGCCTCTCCAGAGGCCATGACCCATTTTGTGTTGTGTCTTTAGTGCCCTCGGATTGTTCAAGGCACCCTGCTCCTCGAAAAGGGCAGCAATAATTGGGATTTTATTTTCACTTACATTTTATGTTTGAGGTTTTCTGTAATGACAAGGCGTTTAATTCCAAACACTCAGTTGGGGTTACATTCCAGAGCTGGGACTATATGGTGCAGTGGGGGTGGGTGGGGTATGTTTTGAATGGTTTGATTTGAAAAAGTTTGGTAAGAACTCTTTATTGTTCTTGCGGTTTTGTCTCTCAGTATTGCTTCAGAGATGTGTTATTGCTCGCCAGGTTCTCCTCGCTTTTAAGTTCCTCAGTTGCTCAGGAGCCTGCAAAAGAAATTTGGGATGCAGTTCAATATCTGTCCAATATGAGTCCTGATTTTATTGTATCCTCTCCTTGACCTAAAGCCCATACACAGACATGTTTTTTTTTTTTGGTTGACAGGAACGCTGTGTTCTATATCTTGAAAGATCTGATGACCAAAGCAATAAGCTGTTGGGGTGATAAAGGTACCGAGGGGGGTGCTGCCCTCTTGTCCATTTTTATTTTGCTCTCGAAGTCGACTGTGCCTTACTGGAATTGAAAAGCCTTGAGATTTGATCAGCTTGTTTTGTGCTTCATGTTTTGTCTCCTCTGTAGAATCGAGAACATTCCAAGGGTTTAGCTTTCTCTACCCAGCATTTATTTCTTCTACTTGCAAGCAGAGTTGTTGTGGTCCGGAGGGAGACGAGCTGTTCTTTGTCTTATCCCAGAGGCTCAAAGGCCTAACCAGGTCATTCCTGGTGTAGCTCGTGTTTTTGCTTTCCTCCGTGGTGCTGTTGCTGGGGGGGCTTTTGCTTAGCCGAAGTGTCTGTTGGAAATTTTAGTAGCTGGGCAGGAATCCGCTCGGACCGAAGAAGCAGGTTGAGGTCAGCCGTCTATGGGGCTACAACAACAAAGCCTGAAATTGAGTCCTCTCCTGGATCAGTTTACTGTTATTTTCCTCATTTTTCCTGGCACGCACTCGTCCCTGCTTAGGCCTACCCTCTGTTTTGCAAACCTTTTGCTAATTACATAATTCATTTATTCTAGCTTCAGAATAATTACATTTATGTTAAATTTATATTCTGTTCCAACAGATTTGTGTTGCTTTCATCGTTTTTCCATTTAATTTGATGTCCTTTTTTATATAGCTTTTTGGCCACTCTCTTGCTCCTTGAAAAAAAAAGCCACCAGCACTGTGGACGACCCCACACACCCCTCCCACACCCTTTTTTCCCTTCTTCCATCTGGCAGAAGGTGTCGCAGCATCTGGGTCTTCACTACCAGTTTCTTCCCCCAGGCCATCGACCTCCTGAACAGTTAACACTTGACTTGAGTCGACTTAAATACCAGCAGCAATAATTGAATATAAATAAACCAATTAATAATACAAATTCCATTTTAGCGTTAAAACAGAACAAGATCTTTTCGTGTTCTTGTATAATATTTGAATATAAGATATTATTTGGTAAAATACTTGAAAATGAAAGCGTTTGATAGTCGCAGCTCCACCATGAGGACAAATACAAAGTGTTTCACGTCATGCCGGGACAAGATGCTCTCCACATGCAGCCGTCTGCCAGCCAGTGCCCGTCTCTTCCCGCAGCAGGTGGGGGTTATCCATGGGAAATCAAATTCATTTAGCTCAACCAGACATACATATGTTCCAAATACAAACACCGCCTCCCAGGGGGTGGGGTGGGTGTGGAGGGGCAGGTGGGGTGGGGGGCGATTCACCAGTATCCCGACCACCCAGAATGTGGTCATCATGACTCAACATATCTGTCTCCCTGTCGTTCCCTGTGGCGAGTTTATGTTCACACTTTCAGCTTCAGAGAAAATCAGAGAAGGGAAAGTGGGATTCGTAAAGGAATGGGAAGTGTGGGAAGTGCATGGCTTTTATGTGCTGTTCTTCGTTAACACCTTATCACTTTTGGGGTTCCTCAAGGTTCCCTCTGCTATTGTCATCGTCACCTCAGAACCGTTCTCAGTGTGGAAAATTAGGCAAGCTCCAACAAAGCCCCTTTTTTCAGGAGACGCCTCGGATTCCGCAAAGCCCCACAAAAGGAGATTGGGCCCTGAGTTCCGCACTGCAGAAAGCATTCCACAGCTTCATCTATTAACCCAAAAATCCTGCTTTTGTCTGGCTTTTTTATTTATGTGCGCTGCTGTTCGTCTCATTGTCTATTCCAGCACTCGTTCTATTATTCATTTCGCTCGATGTTCTATTCGCCGTCGCCTTTTCACAAGCTGCAGTGAGCAAGCACATTCCCTGGAGACCGGCCAAACGCCTGAATGTGTGTGTGTGTGTGTGTGTGTGTGTGTGTGTGTGTGTGTGTGTGTGTGTTTTGCTAGAATTAAGACACAGCCCCAGACCTGATTTGTACACAGATTAGATTAGCGGCATCAATTCAGGAGTCAGCCCCGCTGCAGCTGCAGAGTTTGTGTGTTTGTTTGTATCATTACAGATGCTCCTGGTGTCATGTGCCTGATGCCCCCCGTTTGGCATATAGTATCTATCATATGTGTGTGTGAGAAAATGTGTGTCCCAATACAGAATACTCTCGTAGCCTGTTTTGGGGTCAGCGTCGTTTTGAGGTCCAATACAAAGGGGTTCCCTGAAGGCATTCTCCCACTCTGCCAAAACACATTCCCGGACGGCTGGGCCTTCCTCGGCATTGTAATTAATCTCAACCCCTGAATGAGTGCCCGTCCATCTCCTGTATCTGGCCAAATGCCCGCTCATTAAAGGAATCGTTCAGAGAAAAATCTAATTAGCACTTTTTCAAACTTCCCCCAGATGTGGTTGATCAGTTGGGACACATTCAGAGTCCGAATGCTCCTTCTTTAGCTTAGAACTGGAGCTACAAGTCTAAAATTGCTAACACTGGAAGTCATCAATCACCCAAACCTTCTCTAAACCCACTTTATCTCTTTATTAAGGTGAATAGACTTGTGGACGTGGTGTAGGACACAGTATGACTTAGCATGGGCCCTTAAATTGAACTAAATTAGCAGGACACTGCAGTCTATCATTTTAGAAATAGAAACAACATAAATCATATTAGTATCAGGCGGGGCAGCTGGTGGCCTGGTGGTTAGGGAGTTGCCCCTGCGATCCGAAGGCTGTGGGTTCGAATCCCAGGACTGCCAGTGGCACCACTGTGGTACCCTTTAGCAAGGTACCGTCCCCACACACTGCTCCCTGGGCGCTGCGTTCCTGGCAGCCCACTGTGGTGTGTTCACGTATGACACATGGTCACTTCACTTCATTTCAGTAATCCTGCATGACATGTGAGTAGTTGGGGGGTGCTTGTGAAAGAAAAGATAAGATAAGAAAGAACTTTATTTATCCCGAGGGAAATTCTTTTGTCATGAACATGCTCAGTGCAACAAAAGGAATAAAGATAAGACAACAAAGAGTTTAAAAAAGACAATAACAGTAGTAATAGTGCAAACGGAATAACAAAATAACTAACAAAGTAACCATAACAGATATAATAACAGATTAGTTGTGCAAGTGGTTATGAAAAGTGACTTAGTGTTTGTGTTATAAAAATATGATGAATGCATCAAAATGAGATAGCAGCAGGTGATGGGGATGAGACTAACATTCAGTAACATACAGATGAGTTACATTGCACTACATTGCACTGCATTACATCTGAATGAGTACAGAATGACATAAAGACTGAAAAAGATGGTAGACCTCTAAAACTGCATCGATCTAAAGATGTTGATTAAAATTCTCCAGCTATGTTTAAACATAAAACACCAAAAATGGACGCTTTTATCTTTTGTAGTCCTCTATGGTCTTATTGTACCAAGTCCTCCAGTCACATTTGTGTGTTGAATGTATTTTTAAAAAGAATGCCAGCAGAATTCATGACACACCAAATCGCTTCCCAAAGAGTCCACATCGAATTGTTTCAGTGGTCAGAGATTTGCAGCCCTCAAAGCTGCCTGTCCTCTCTGCTAATCCAGCTCTTTGTCCTGAGCCCCTGGTTGTTGTGACTGTAGTGCAGCTGCTTGTTGTTGGTGATTGGAGATTCTCTCACTTCCTGTCCATTTTGAAAGGGAAGGGCGGGGCCGCATTCCAGTCATGACAGGCAGGAAGCACCTCGGCACTTCCTTCCTGTTCTCCATACCAGCGTTCGTGTAAACACACATCACTTGATCACAACATGCACTCACTCCTAAACACCAACTGCAATTTCATTAGAAGCCTCTACCTTCTGCTTCCACTCACTGGCCATTTTATTGGAAACACCAACCTTATACTTCCACTCCCTGGCCACTTTATTAGAAACATCCATGTTACAGCTCTGCTATACAGTAGAACATTTACAGACTTTTGCTACACAGTTTTAAAGCCTCCACTGGGCCACTGTTGACCAGATATCATCTGGGTGTTGGACTGTTCTCAGTATAACAGGGACGCTGACATGAAAGTCGTCATGGTAAAGTCAAGTCAAGTTTAGAACATTATCATACATAAAGGTCATTCAGCCTGATTTACAGGAATAGAACAAACATATTAATAAATCAGGAAGCATAAATATAGTAGGAAGTTAAAAAAATAAATAAATAAAAGAATGCATAGAAAATCAATAAAAGAAGATTAAAGGTGTGATGGAAGTGCAGATCTTTAAAAGAATTGTGCAGTTTTTAGCATCTTTTTAAAGCTACAGTTGGTGCAGATCTGATATTGATGGGCAGTTGGTTGGACAGCATAGTGGATAAACACCATTTCTCCATGTTTAGTTTCAGATCTTCACACCACTAGCTGAGCAGCAGTGCTAGGACCTGAGAACTGGAGTGATGTGATCTCTTTTCTTGATTTTGGTTAGAACTCTAGCAGCAGCATTTTGAACGAGCTGGAGCTCTAATGGACTTTTTGGGAATCCCAAAGAGGAGAGTGTTGCAACTGTCAATCCTGCTGAATATAATGGCATGGATAAGTTATGTCTGGACGCAAAATCTTTAACTTTAGAGATGTTTTGTTAAAGCTGTAATGGGGTCACTAAAACTAAGATCTCCACCCATGATCAAGCCAGGATTGTTTTACATGGGTGAGCGTTTTAAGTGCTCTAGATTCCAGGTGGGCTCTGAGAAAGTGTGTTTTTTATTTTTTATTTTTTTTTATTTTTTTAATACCGATGTCAATATCCCTGCTAGGCTGAGGGCTGAGTGTGGTCAGCAGTGGTCCTGTGGTCATGCTGTGTCAGATCTTGGAGCTGGAGTACATCCATGTTGGTGCTCCAGCTCCGAAATGAGCCTAAACTGATTTGGCAGCTGCGTGCCGCGACCCTGCCTATCTCCCTTCCCGGAATCCTCCTGTAAACTGACGGAGCGCACCGGATGCCTATGACAGTACACATGTGTCACACACACACACACACACACACACACACACACACACACACACACACACACACACACACACACACAATTATGGCAAAACAGAGCAGGCCTTTCTTTCAGTGCAGGATGCTGCTGTCTGCATTAATGGACATTGATATCATGCTGGCTGTGGACAGCTGGGACGGCTTGTGGCACGGCAGGCGCTGAGCCAACCAGTCATCATCATCATCAGCAGCATCATCGTCATCATCTTCATGAGTAAAGTAATCATAGTCTGATGACTATGGATCAGTTGGCTGGGCTTTCTCTTCTGGAACACAGCTGGACCACCACTGCGGTCAAAAGAGTTCCGTATAATTATATGTTTAAGTGCAAGATAACATGATTTACAATATCCACAATATTCGGAAGATTTATACTTGCCATCTCCTTCATATTAGCATTAATAAGAATTATTATTATTATTATTATTATTATTATTATTATATGTAGTAGTAGGAGTAGCATTATGATAGGAAATGTGAGTATTTCTTGACAAAAATTCCCTGATTAAAAAATCTGAATGGGCCTCCACTGGCCTCCAGCTTTCCGTCAGTTGCGAGAGATAAGAGATGTTCCGGATCAAAAATAGGACAAATAAATGAACTGGTTGTTGGGGGTGTTGGAGCCTACCCCAGTTGTCATATGGCAAAAAGTGGAGAAACACCCTGGAGAGATCTAATTTCACACTTAATTACGCAATTGAAATCATAAACTTGTCTTTTATTAATTGTAAATGACCTCTTATGGCCCACCAGGGGTATCCAGTACCATAGTATTATACATGCTTGTGTGATGCCATGCTGCCGATGCCAGTCCAGTAAAACTAGGCCTGCCTAGTGATGTTTCCTTCTTCTATGAAGTACTTTTACCAATTTCTAGATCCTAGGTTTTGTTGTGGTGCTTTGATAAGGGACGAGGTCTTCAATTATTGATAAAATTGCTTACTAACATGTTGAAAACTCTTTTAACTCTCAAAAGTGCAGATGTTAAGCCTCATTGTGGTCCTTCCATGTTTATAAATAAGCAAAGTTGAAGGTTCAGGTCTCGTCCTTTGTTTCTTTTGACCCTGCTGACTCTTGGCTCAAGCTTCAAAGTCCTGTGTTTGAATTTTAGGAGGGAAACACACCTCCTTTAAGCCTTTTGAAGGACTCAGCACTGCAACTTTGTAGGAAATGCTGCATAAGAACATTATTAAAAAGTTCCAGCCAAAGAGTAGGACGGAAGTCAAACAGAGCCACCGATTGTCACGTTCATATACCCGCTGCTTCTGTTACTGCACAAAGCGACGTGTTGAAAGATGGACCCCTGGCCTGTGATGGTAGGATTTAGGACCAGAAGCGAGGGAGGGCGAAGGAAGAGGATGGTAGGAGAAAGAGAGCTGAGGGGGCTGGAGACGTGGTGTGTACTGAAAAGACTGTTTGAGCAAGGCCGCTTAAACCTCAAAGGAGATAATCCATATTTCATCTGCATCAGTGCCACCCCTCCCCAACACCACCACCACACACACACACACACACCGGGCCAAATCCCAGCCACCTGCAGCAAGCAGCAGCCCAGCCAACTGCATAAATACTTCATGACTTTGAAATTAAGCTCCAGCCGCCCAGTGCTGCCCAGCACAAAAAGTCTGGCGTAGGTGCTGGGACTCTTGAGCGGGACCCAGAAGCAGAAGAGCTGTTCTTTAAACTTTTCTGTTCTTGCATTCCAACTCGGGTTGCCAGGTGCCTGGTTTTGGGCTCCCATGTCCAGTTGGTGCTGTCGACCGGACATTAAAGTGTCCAGTGAAGTCTTACTCTTGCAGATTTCCTGCTAATTGGCCGAATGGAATCCACACAAAATTAGAGCGTACAGAAATACACATTCAGGTTCTTAGGGCAATTCTTGAGGCCTAAGATCAGCCTGTGCGATCTCACTTTTCTGACTGACTTTATTTCAGATCGGGACCTCCTCCATCATTCAGTTAATGTAACAGAACTGGCAGTTAACGTTCTCAAGGTGTGTTGATCTGTCCAGTGAGACTGCATTAGAATCAATTCGAAAGGAAGCAGTGGCTCAGAGGAAGTAAGCACTGCCCTTCACCCTCGCAGCTTGGTAGCTTTGTGTGACTGGTGAACACTAACAAGATGCTCCTAAATCAGTGGCCTCAGCCAATTAATTTGGTAGACTTTGGTCATGCCCTGGCCACTTTGGCCCTTTGCATGTAGGTTTGGTGACCCCTGCCTTATTTGGTCTAAATGGACTTACACCTATACAGTCTAAATGGAATATACTCCACCCATCCACCAAATGCATTTGCTCCAAGCAGCCCATCTTCACATCAGTATTTAAAACAAGCTGCAATTGTTTTGGGCTTTCAAACTGCGTCCCTAATTTGTATCACTAGTGTGGTCTGTCCTACAATCCCCGTGAGCTGGGATGCATTTTTAAAGCTTAATCTACTTTTCGTAGCATCAAGTAGCAAGCATGTTTCACAGATCACACCTAGGGCAGCGGTTTAGTAGAAGCCTGAGGGACAAAGACGGGAAGCATGCGATTGTTTTTGTGCAGGGAGTCGCTCCCCTCCCGTCCCTGTAGCCAGGCATTGAGAATCCATTAGCCACGCCTGGCCTATTAGTTTATTAGCCACAAGCTCTTTTGTTGTGTGTCATTAATCCATGATTAAAAATCTAAACAAGCAATTAAGAGGCAATATTCCCGAAATCAAAATCCAATCCAGCTCTAATCAAAAACACCTTCTAAGCAGCCCCGCTAAAATGGAATGGCAGTGGTGTGGAATACATTACAAGTAACAAGGCTCTAGCGTCTCTCTCTCTCGCTCTCTCTCTCTCTCTCTCTCTCTCTCTCTCCCTCTCTCTCTCTCTCTCTCTCTCTCTCTCTCTCTCTCTCTCTCTCTCTCTCTCTCTCTCTCTCTCTCTCTCTCTGTCTTTCTCTTTCTCTTTCTCTGTCTCTCCCTCCCTACCCTTTTTGGTGTATAATAGTTAAATGCACCATTAGGAATGGCAGCTGGGTTGCATGTGCGGATAGTAACAGAGTGGAAATGCAGTAGAGGACAAAATTATGTCCTGCCAAAAACAGTTGTAAAATCCAACATGGTTGGAATCAACATCATGCTACGTTACATCCTTGTCCAGTTTTTGTTTTGTCCAATTTTGTCTCTTCTGTCCAATTTCCGCTCATTATGGGGGTCTCTTCCCATCACATGATGTTACCAGCCTGGAAGGGGGAAGGCTTATGTTTCCTCCAAGACACGTGAAGCACCATAGCATCTTTTCAAACTTGTGCTAATGCAATGGACAGCTCAACATGTATTGAGGAGAACACTAATTGCCAGTTCTGATGCAGTAACAGACCCCACATTGCCTAGCATTGGAGAACGGGGAGAGGAAGAGAATTCCTGCCCACCCAGAGAGAGAGAGAGGACAATGACTGTGGCATCGCCATGGACTGATCTCCAAACGATATTGCTTAGAAGGTTGTGTTGTGTAGATCAAGTTTATTGGAAATGGCATCCCAGTAAAATGTCACAAATGATGGATCAGAAGTCAATGTGTGTACCAAATTGTATTTTAGATCACATTAGTTAGGTTGCTGTTTCTTCTGTCAGATATATTATATTTCATGTTTATGTGCCTTAGTACAACCAACCGTCTAAAAATGCCCCAACTCAGGAGCTCGGATTCCTTATTTAATGGTGACTTGGTCTACATTGCAGTCTGATGGACAGTGCAGGAGCATTGACCGGTGTGGTGACCTTACATTAGCTTGAGCGGAAAGGCCTGTTAGCAGTAGAAACTGTGTAGCTTCCTGCCTAAGACCCCAAGGAATTCAGAGATCCAATCTTTCAGCCTCCAGCTTCTGTCTGCAGGCTTAGTCTTGGGCTTCAATGGAGCCCAGGCCAGGCCTGGAGATTTCCACCATCAGGCGGGCCGAGCTCTGTTCCACCAGAGGCTCTGTAGTGGAAATAGTGCAGGAGAACAAACGTGGTGTATCTGAAAGCCGCTGGATCAGACAGTGCTGACCTTGGATTCATTTCATTGCTGTGGAAGCCCTGTTGTAAATCAGCAGCTGCTGCAATGACTGACTGTCCTTCCTCTTCCTTGACGCTCATCTTGGAGAATTGACTCGCACGTGCTGTCGCGACTCTAAGACTACTGTTCACACTGTAATGTTTTGGCAAACGCTGATTTAACCTTGTTTTACTGGCTGAATATCACAGAGAGAAAATAAAAGTCCAGCTATCTCACTCCAACCAGCTGTTTTCCATGTTTTGGACAGGAACCCTATGGTCAGCTCCTGCTGACATTTTAACCCACTTTGTAACCGACTCTTGCTCCCAGGGGCCACGTAATGTCTGCTAAGGGCCCCTGAGGCGAGAGGGTGGGAGCACACTCTGCTCATCACACTCAGTGTGTGTGTGTTTGGGGGTTTAAGTTTCAGGTGCACGTGTTGGTCAATTGCCGCTGCTCTGCGAGGGAAAGAGCTTCACAGGACTGCTCAGTGAGAGCAACACTACTGCAGGGCTGTGAGGGCTCCTGCTTTCTGCTGGTGCTGGAGGTGGAGGAGCAAACAGGTCTAGGGTTCCTTCTTCACCGACCATCTGTCTTTACTGGTGCTATCACTCCTTCTGCTCCACTCACATGTTCCTACATTTTTCTGTCCTGTTCTCCCTCCATCCCTTTCTAAACCTCCCTCTGTTCCACAAAATCCCTTTCCCACCTGCGCTTTTCTGTTTCTCTCTCTCTCTCTCTCTCCCTCACACACACACACACACACACACACACACACACACACACACACACACACACACACACACATTTTCTGTGTAGTGTTCTGTCACACTCTATTCCTCTTTGTTTCACACTCTCTCACTCTCTTTCTTACTTATTGTCAGTCTCTTTTTCTCACTCCTTGTCTGTCTCTGTCTCTGTCTCTCTCTCTCTCTCTCTGTCTCTCTCTCTCTCTCTCTCTTTCTCACTCATTGTCTGTTTGTCTCTGTCTATCTGTCCCTCCCTCTCTCTCTCCCCCCTCCCTCTCTCCCTCTCCCTAGCCCCCCTATCTAAACAAACAGCTCTATTGCTGAAAGCTGTTGCTCCACCCTGTGCTCGGCCGGCCCCCGTTAATTCCAGCCCACTCTGCTATTTTTGAGGTTTTCGGGGTTGTTTGTTTTTGTTCTGCGCTTCACCTTGTGTTTCCTTGTCTCCGCCGGTGAACAGTAGTGATAAATGGCATGTCCACGTAGAACGGGTTACATTCCTCAGATTTCACACTCTCTTTCTCTCCCTCCGAGTGTGTATGTGAGTGTGTGTGGTTTTCTAAAGCCCTACTGTAAGCCACAGAGTTCCGGGAATGCTTGCAACGTGTGTGTAACTTGGATTGGGTTGGATATGGATAATTCATTCCAGATGTTTAGAAATTGCCATCTCCAAAACTATTTTTTCATTTTGCAAGCCTTAGGTTCCTTAGACTAAGGTCATGATCATGTGTTGTTTAGATGTTGTTTATGACCATAAGGAAGTAGCATCAGCCTCATTCCAATGGGAGAAGTGAAAGTGGGGCTGTGACTGGTCTGTGAGGAACTCAAATGATTTATCGATTAGTTTATGATTCGAAACGATTCATTTTCCTCAAAAAAACTTTCATTTGTCTTTTTATTTTGACAATAAACTATTCGTTCATGTGGCTTTGGCGTTTTCTGAGAGCAATAGATACAGGGACAAGAAAAAACAAATCAGTTATTTCACAAATAATGATGAAGACATAGTAATACTCCCTTTTCCTTCAACTTACACCTTTGATCCCAATTATTCACATTTGTATTAATGGCATTTCCTACACAAATAAACATTCTTAAAGTAATGGCAGAAATAAAAATAGTTTGTCTCGATGAGCTGCCCATGAACACACACTCTAGCACTGACAGCTTAGAACATTTTGAAGGAAATTCTAAGGTAGTACGCAGGCGACTTGCAGCTTTAATAATGAGTGTATTTAGCAGCAATAAGGATAAAATGTATGTTAAAAGCTCCCAGTACCAATGGTGATTTAGTAAACATGAATAGGCAACACTTACAACACTTTTCTGATGGGCAAGAACGGCACTGGTGTGTTTTCTCTTCAGGTGCTGCTGTGGTTTGCAATTGCTTAGTGAATAAAGCACTTTTTTTATTTTTGGATAATTTGAAGTACTCCCATACGAAGCTTTGGGTCTTTTACATTGAACCTTTTTTGAACCGACTCTGCAGTCGCCGTGATATTTTAAAACTGAAATGTTGACTTGAGCGAACCAAAGTCTGGAACCAAAAAACAATAACGTCATGTACACAGAAATTACTGGATATCTGGTTATTGAAGAAGACAAAACATTCATTATAATAAATTGAAGCATTTTATGCCTTCTACAGATTTCAGCAATCTTATAAGATCATTACAAATGTGTGTGAAGGTGAGATGATGTATGATGGCGTGTGTGAAGGTGTGTATGATGGTGTGTGTGAAGGTGTGTAGATGTACGATGGTGTGTGTGAAGGTGTGTAGATGTACGATGGTGTGTGT
>JBBPCZ010000042.1:2063034-2074561 GCA_037974445.1 Brycinus macrolepidotus | reverse complement strand
GTGTGTGTGTGTGTGTGTGTGTGTGTGTGTGTGTGTGTGTGTGTGTGTGTGTGTGTGTGTGTGTGTATGTGTGTGTCTGTGTCTCTGTGTCTCTGTGTTTGTGTGTGTGTGTGTGTTAAAGAGCTTTTCTTTTCAGCCAGTGATCTGTGGCAGATGGGGTTATTAAACTTGCTGTCTAACCTAAGAGAGCCTGTTTGAAAGATCCGGTAAAGGAAATGAAAGAATGAATGAATGAATGAATGAATGCATTAACGACATTACTAGTAGTGAGTCTGGTGTTGCTTTAAAAGAACCACTCATATTAGCCCCCAATGGGCTCTGTAATAGACTTGCTTTTGCGGTTTCTGACACTGTACAACAAACTGTCTATAAAAATGGTCAACACTAGCGACAGTCCTGGATCCTGAACTGAGTGTGCTTTTGTTCATGTTCATAGATAAAAGTGAGTCATACAGTGTCAGAAACCGCATAAGCAATTCTACAACACCTCGTGATGATTCAGGTCTGCAAAACGCTCAATATAAGCTTCCATTATTTGTCTATTATCTACATTAGTCTTGTACATTCAGCAAAAGATGCCAGATATGCCTTGGCTGAGTTGGTAAGCCAGGTCAGTATGTTTTAAATGTACACACACACACACACACAAGCACATACACACACACACACACACACACACAAGCAAACACACACACACACATACATAGAGCTGTCAGCCTGGGTCGGAACATGTCGAGTCAAGCCAGTTCGTTTTACAGTTCGATTACACAGACACAGACACACGGATCTGACAACCACTGGCATCTTTCTTCTCTAACGTTCTACTGTAAGGATGAGAAGTCAGTACAGTTATGTACTCAGGCTTTTTGCAGCAACTCTCAGGCACAAATAAGAGGCACTCTGCCCAAGAAAAGACATGCAGCTGTCTGAGCCTGAGCTATCATTGGGACTTCGGTCCATGGTGATGTCACAGCCATCCGTATCCAAGGGAGCACCATGGGTTTCTTTCTCTCTGGTGGGTGGAATGGCCTTCCCTCTCCCCCTGTTAGTTCATGTAACAGAATTAGCTGTAGCATTCTCCTCCAAGCGTGTTGAAGCTGTTCAATGACACTGGAGCTTCATGTGCCTCGGAGCTAGCCTTCACCCTTCCGGCAGGTAGCATCATATAATAGTGGGACACCTGGAATGGGCGGTTGTGTTTAAAACTACCCTGTGAGAAAAATGTGCATTTGAGGGAGGATAAGGTAAATTGGATGAAGATCTGGAGAGCTTTTTTTTTTTATCTCAAAACCAGGCGTAAATTAATTATACCTGTCCTAATGGAACTCAAGATGTCCTCCCAAATCGGCCCTTAAACAACTCTAAAATATTTTACTTTTAATAACACTGAATTCAGCTCTCGGTGCTCTTTCCCTATGGCATCCCCACTGAAAAAATCAATGGACAAACCATTCATCTACCGATCAATGGGTTAATATGACAAGATCAACCAGTGACTTGATTAAGTGGGAGCATCTATTTCTGTTATTGTGAATGAGGGTGAATGGAATAAACTGGGAGAACATGGTCAGAGGAAAATTTCCACATTTTGCAATAACAGTTGATACACCAGACTCTGTTTATCTTTCACTCGATCACTGTACTCTACGCCGCTCTATCTGTCTATGCTGAGCTTGTACGAAATAATCTTTGGCGGAACAGCTGCTGTTTTCATCCTCCCCGCTGGTCTGGAGACATTCTCTTCAGGTTTCTTGCAAATACAAACCGGGAAAAAAATCTCCACAATGTTTGTGGTAATTCGAGCCTTATAATTACTGCTTATCAGTCGCTTCGCCAAAACCCGTCAATTATTCTTCACCGAAAATTGAAACATTTGAGCGTTCCGACTGGTGACGGGTGGGGTGTGTAATCTGTAACTGGAGCTTCATTTATTCCTTGCACTTTCCCGACCTATTCCCTCACTGCCCCCCCTTCTTTGCTCTAACTATCACTATCACTTTCTCTCTGTGGGGCGCTTGTTGTCACAGTGATTAATAGTCTCTGATGCACCCTGCCAGACAAAGGGGGGGGCACTTCTAATCTCTAATGGATCTCCTCTCCTTGGCCGACCCACCTGCCGTTGTCATGGAGATGACCCAGAGGGGACCCCAGGGGTCCCATCCCCACCACGTGCTTTAGTCGGAAAAAGACACCGAACACGCCATCCGTCTACAGATCAATGAGTTAGTTTGACAAGGAGGCCAACCCGTCCCATTAGAGGATGGCTCCATTCATTTTATGTATCGTTGTGGCTCTAAAATCTGATTGTCTGAGCAGTGTTAGAAGCTACTGTACACACATATGAACACCACACTACAGGAATCAAAACGTAATGACTTTTTCACGCTTCCGATGACATCGGCATGTACCAGTGAGCGGGGAAATAAATTATTAAATGATATCATGTTCAATCTCCCTACAAATAAAAATTTGCCCTCCTTGGGCTAACAAGGCAGCTCGAGTTCTCGTCTCTGATTGGAGTGTAGTGGCTTTTTCTTTGTACACGTATCTCAGCTAGGCTAGCAGGTCAACTTGTTGCAGATGACACTGCGCAGACACGACTCTGGATTTACTCTCACTTTCAGTTTTATTTTTTGGAGCGGTTGTAAAAACCACTGATTTCAGTTAATTTATTCTGCAGTCGCCGTTCGTGTTACACTTTGAGGTTCTTGGAAGTTTCCCTGCTGTCTGTTAGGCCTGATGATAGGATACACACACACACACACACACACACACACACACACACACACACATACACACACACACACACACACAGAGGAGAAGGACTGTGTACATTTGATTTCCCACCAAACTATCGCTTTAAGGTCAGAGAGCTGGAGCTCTTTTTAAAAAGTAAAAACTTAAACATTAAACGATTTTACTAAAAATAAATCAAAATTTATCTATGTGATGGATGGATGAATGGACGGACAGATAGATAGATAGATGTCTACAGACTGTTTGGCTGATTTGCTGAATGATTAATTGATTTACATGGTTGATTGGCTAATTGACTGATTGACTGGTTGATTAATTGATTGACTGGTTGATTAATTGTTTGACTGATTGATGGATTGGCTGATTAACTGGTGCATTGACCCTTAAAAAATAAAGACTTTTAAAACATTCAAAGCACTTAACAAAAATCAAGCAAAATGTAAAAAAAAATGGTGGTGGGACTTTTAGCAAATCAGATATCACTCATCCATCATCCATTAGGTTTTACTGACCACCTGAGTCTGGCGTTTTCTTCGCAGACTGCGCTTTGTTGTCGAGAAGGAAACCGAAGAAAGGGTGTGTGCGCGCGTGTGCGCGTGTGGGTGCGCAGGGAGATTGCAGCTAAGTGTGAAATGCTCTCCTTTTGGAAAATATTCACAGAATTCCACTCTTGTGCTTTCTGTCCTTATAAGGAATTGCTTTGAGACGAACAGACGTTTATTATGAAAAACAGGAAAGAAAAACACTGAGAGAAGAGCAAGAAGAAACATTATAAATACATCCAGGACCAGACATATAAGTCTGAGTCTACACACACACGCACGCACGCACACACACACACACACGCACATACACACACACACCAAATTAGACACACACTTCTCAGACATGGAGGACATTTAGCTTCATTAAAGTTCGAGTAGGAGCCTCTGTAATCATTGTCTGAAGCTGTACTTTTCATGTCCTGGGAACGAACACACACACACACACACACACACACACACACACACACACACACACACACGTGCACAGATGCAGACACACAATGGTGCCAATTTAAATGCAAATCCTGACATTCCCATCACTCAGACCGGCCAGCTTTTTGCATCTATCTGAACTGTCTCTCAATAATTTCAATTTGCAAAGCCCTTATTCTATGTGTGTGTGTGTATGTGTGTATGTGTGTGTGTGTGTGTATGTGTGTGTGTGTATGTGTGTGTGTGTGTGTGTGTGTGTATCTGAGACGGATATAGAAGGTGAACTACAGAGAGATGATGGCTTTGAAGTAGTTATGGTAATGATATTTTCTCTCTCTCTCTCTCTCTCGTTCTCTCTCAGTCTGCCTTTGACGTGGCCATTATATTACCCATAATGCCTCTCTCTGACTGGCCTAAGCCTGTGGGTCCAGAGTTGTGCCCTTCAGTTCTGTTTCTGGCCATACACACACACACACACACACACACACACACACACACACACACACACATACTCACACACGCACACACACACTCTCACACACACACACACACTCACACACACACACACTCACTCACACACACACTCACTCACACACACACACACACACACACACTCTCACTCATACACACTCACACACACTCTAACTCACACACACTCTCACTCACACACACACACTCTCACACACACACACACACACACACTCTCACACACACTCTCACTCACACACACACTCTCTCTCACACACACACACACACACGCACGCGCCCGCCCGCCCCGCAGGCAGCAGAGGTGACCTGGCCACACACACGCCCAGTATAATTACTGCTCTTCATCACAGTCAGGCTCAGACATCGTTTATTGTTTTGTTTTCGCTGCTGGTTTTATAGTCGAAGTCTTTCAGAACCTCTGGATCTCAACATGAAGACATGAGAGACAGATAGATAGACTGAGAGATGGATGGATAAATGGATGGATGTCTACAAACTGATTGGTTAACCGGCTGATCAGCATAAACCGCTTGATTGCCTGGTAGAATGATCGGCCGATTGACTGATTAGTTGGCTTATTGATCGATTGATCGATTGATTGATTGATTAACTGATTGATTGGCTGATTAACTGACTGATTGACTGATTGGCTGATGAACTGGTTGAATGACTGATTGTAGGACTGTCACTTTGTAATTTATAGCATTACCAGAATCAGACCTGTCCTTACTGGCCTACTGACATCACTTTTTTGTGCCGGCAGTGGCTCTCACTGAGATGTTCATCAGCGAGGCTTAGTTAGGAAACGGACGTAACGGTCCATAATCCACACCACTCTGCAAACTGGCAGCTGGCAATCAGCATAGAATCTTTAAATATGTGTTCCTCACCCAGTGCCATGAACTTGCCTTGCTCCAGCCTTGCTCCAGCCTTGCTCCAGCCTTGCTCCAGCCTTGCTCCAGCCTTGCTCCAGCCTTGCTCCAGCCTAGCGTTTGTCCAGTTCCTGCTTTGCTTTCAGCCCCACCACGCAACTTCTCGACTTTGGACAGCCCTTTATCTCTTTGTTTCTTTTGTTCACAAAGGCAAGAACTTCAGAAGAAGCGGCATCACGGAGTCATTCACCACTGCTAACACATCATCATATGAAAGCATGGCCTCTAATCCTCTCCTACAAAGCCTTCAAACACTCATCTCCTTTCAGAGCTTCCCTGGGCCGTTTGTTTGTGAGTAACAGATACATTCAGCAGGGTTTTGTGGACACATCGGTGCTCTGTACTAATAATCAGTTCAGCTTTTGGTCTTGGCAAGACAACCTGGATAAAGAGTTTACCCCCTTAGCCCAAATGTAGATCAGCCATGTGTGTAAAGGCTGACGAAACTAACAACTAAGCCAGTTAGCGTCGTACCTACCTGCGTTCGGACACGTTCTCCTGAAACTGGGCCTGGTTGTTAGGTTCTGAAAGCAAGACTGGGCTCTGTTCCAACAGCTTCAGATAAGAAGAGCTGTGCTGAGCTGTCTGAATACTTTTGAACATGTTTGTTCATCTTTGTAGAAACTCTGAAAACACCACAGGCATGAGTAATGGACTATTGGGCTGGAGGAGCCGTAGCCTAGTATGATCGCTTACCCTGAATCCACCCTCAACCCCCAAACCCTCTACCCTTGACCCACCGCTTTCTAGTTCCATACAAAAAAAAAAATGCGTAAACACGTAAAACTACCGCTGAGCGAGGGGGATGTTGTGTAAATCAGATTTGGCAGCGTGCAGAGCTGCATTAGGCCTGATTAGTACAAACCTTATATGAGACCTTATGGCTCGGACCGCCTGTAGCATCGCGTTTTCCTGATGTTCTAGAAAAAATTTCAGGACTGCCTACAATATCGTACAGTCAGCAGCATGGGGGTCGTGTAGAGAGTGTAACCTGTGTACCGGCCTTTTGGGAAAGTGTGTGTGTGCTGTCAGCGAGCAGCTAGCCAGGCTGGCAGGGGATCAAAGGGAGGGGGTTCGGGTCACAGGGCCGGTGTGTTTGATGATGTTAGCGTGGCTCGGATTCAGTCTGCATACAGAGAGAAAGAGATGTTTCTCCTCTCTCTCTCTCTCTCTCTCTCTCTCTCTCTCACTCACTCCGTTCTTATCGACGGGAGCAGTTTTCCTGATGCTTCCTTTGACAGCCTGGTTAATAATGTCTCAGAGCTCATCTATTTCACCTCTCTCTCTCTCTCTCTCTCTCTCTCTCTCGTTCACAGCGACTCGTTCTTTTTCTCTTATTTCGCTGTCTTTCACTGCCTCATCTCCACACCTGATCTGTCCGTCTTTTAAAGGCTGCCGTCCACCTGCAGACTCTCTCGCTCTTTATCTCTCGCTCTGCCTTTATCTGCTTCTCAGGAGTTTGTTTGACTGTTAGCCCTTTGAAGTTGCCGTTATCGGCAGCATGTGTCGAAGACATGCTGTAATTTAGTGTGAATTAGTTTTCTCTGAAACCAAAATTCTCTACAAATGTGTTTGTGAACTATGAATAGAGTTTAAAATGTAAAATTCTGTCTCTCTCTCCCAATCAGAGGTTATGACGACCCCATTGAGGCGGAGCTGATTGACGAGAGGCACCCCTACATCGCAGGCATATACTCAGCCCCCTTGGCCCAGCCAGAGAGGGGCAGCATGGCCAGTCTGGACCGCATGGGCGGCCGCCGCTCGCCCTCCATCGACAGCATCCGCAAGGACCCGCGGTGGCGTGACCCGGACCTGCCAGAGGTCATCGCAATGCTGGGCCACCCCATCGACCCCGTCAAGTCCAACGCGGCCGCCTACCTGCAGCACCTGTGCTACGAGAACGACAAGATCAAGAAGGATGTACGGCATCTGAAGGGCATCCCCGTTCTGGTGGGCCTGCTGGACCACCCCAAGGCCGAGGTCCACCGCAAGGCCTGCGGAGCCCTCCGCAACATCTCCTACGGCAAGGACAACGACAACAAGGTGGCCATCAAGAACTGTGATGGCATCCCCGCCCTTATCCGCCTGCTGAGGAAAACCAATGACATGGAGGTCCGAGAACTAGTCACAGGTGCGCAGTCAAGACTATACTGACACGTGATTTGCAGAGCAGGATTTCTTATTTAGCCAGATAACTTAAGCCTGAGATCATGACTAACGTTCCAATACTTTTCCAGCGGGCACAACCTGGGCACAAGCCACGTATTTGGACCTAAACATTGATCCATTGTGTCTTTATGAGCCTGTGTTGCCTAAAGATTGCTCAAAAGACATGTTTTTTAATGGTCAAAGTAAAAACGAGTACACACTTTCCATAGAGGACACGCTTGAATGTTTTTTTGCACATTTTAGCCCAAAATTTCTGGCCAGTATGACATGTACATAAACCAGCATAAACATTTTCAAAGCCTTATTCCAAAGCATCAAGGTTCATAACACTCACAGTGCAACTTATGACAAATGTAGATCTCATGAAGATCTTATGAACGCCTGCCTTCAGAGAAGCAAATGAACAGTAATTGTACTTATGTGTAGTTATTTACACTCAAAAAATCAACAAAAGAAAAATTATTTGACCAGTGACGCCCAAACTTTTGCATATGACTGTAAGCCTATATGGTTAGCATCCATTTCACCTGGCAAAAATATTACGATACAAAATAAAATATGCTTGGCCATTAGCTTGCATTGCCAAGTTTCTGTAATCAGAAAACAGCTTTGTTGATGCCGTGTAGATGGGACATGTGGCATCAGCTGCTTACATAAGCTTTAGGTCTCCTCAGTTTCCACCAAAAGGACACAAATTAGTAGTAAACATGAACATGTTTGGACACGTTACAATGTTACTCATAGGACAGGGTCAACTTGATTAGAGAGAAATGCATTTAAGTTCTCTGGGGGCTTTAAGTTCTCCGGCAACCGACAAACGTCCCCTCAGCCGTTCGTAGGAAACACGTAGGACTCATTCTCATCTATTTACTGAGAGCTTGACATGCCCATACTTTTCTCTACATCAGGCCTGAGACACATTTCCAAATCAGTCTGCTTTCTGTGGCTGTAATGTTTACAGGGGGTTTTTTTAACTAGGAAAATGCCCATAAAACTCAATACAAGCTTTAAAAAACAAACTAAAAATACCAAAAAAAACAACAGTAGTTGATGTTCTCCTGCTGGCAGCATCATCTCAGTTTCCTAGCATCAACCTGTAGGTAGTGAATCCGCCTTCAGGCCTCCAGTAACAGTTCACTCCAAGACTCGTGAGAATACATCCTGTTTTGGTCCAGATTCCACCAGGGCTTCTTCATCCAGAGGTGGAGCAGCTGAGAGCTCTTCGCAGCTTTGGCGCTGCTTGGCTGCTCTTTTTCTAGGGCATGCCTAAAAACGGCAGTCCACTGGGGCCTCTCCTGTCCGTAATTCCTAAATCCCGTATTATTCCGACTGTTGCGCGCTGGCTTAGTCAGGAAGCTCCATGCTAATGCCAGGCTGTAGGCTTCACGAAGAGCCTGCTGTGTTGGGAAATGGTTATTTTCAGTCTGATGAAGCTGATACTGGGCCTTGAAGGGCACCCTGGCCATTTGCAGAAATCAATTTACAGTTTTACGGTTTATAAGGCATTTGATGTCTGAAATTTGCTTCTCTTTAGTAGCTGAAAACCATGTCAAGGTGCTAAGTGATCTCAAATTGGCCTCCTTATATGCTTTCTGATGCTGTTGTCTTTAAAAATGGACAAAAATTGACAAAACCTTTGTCCATTTTGGCCAGTTCAATCTGAGGCGATTTGAGTGTAATTTGAGATTTAAGCTTGATGCTAATTGGCACAAAATTTAAAAAAATGCACAATGCAAATGTACACAATGCAAATTTAAAAAAAAATGTTTAAAATGTATATTCAAATGTTTTAAGGTAGCTAGACATCCACACTCGCTAGCATCATGATGAGTGATGGAGGATAGGAAGGGTCATCCCAGAGAGTGTCCAGTTGGGGTCTTTAGGACTCCCGGCCACTGATGGCTCTGGTATCAGCAGGGATTGAACTCGCAATCTCCTAATGATAGGGCTAACGTTGAGACATTTGCGCCATGTAGACTGATTCTGGATCAGCCTTTCAGTGCACATGTTCCTGTAATACCAGTTCTTTCAGACCTGTACGATAATTCTGGACCAGCTGCCCTCTTAAACCCCTGCGCTGACCTGCTAAATGTCAGTTGGAGAGTACAATTGGGCTTTGTGTCCCTGCGGCCAGAGCTTTAATCCGGCTGCCTGATCTGCTTGACCTGGCACACATTCGCTGGAATGCTGGGAATCCAGTGAGGACGTTTGGTTCAGTTAGAAGTGCTAAACCCCAGGACCACAGGGACATGTTAGGATAGAAGGACTAAATGTTTTAAACTACCCATTGATTTAAGCTTGTGCCCAAATGACGTGTGTTGGATTACTGTTGGAAATTCCAGGCTGAACCATCTCCTGGGATCCAACAACCTATGACCTCAGGAGGTCTCCACCACTGCAGGAACCCTCAAACTGGAGGAGGAGCCATACAACTGAGCAAGAGATAGGGTTCTTTTTGTTTCAAATGGAAAGAAACATGTTTGGATGTGAGCCACAAAGTATTATCTTCAAAGGTCAAGCCTTCATATGCTTCCTTTGACTGTTTTTGACAGTTTGAAGTGATTTTTTCTTGCGTCTTCAAGGAGCTCAAACCTCTGAAGATCAAGACGACAGAAGGTGTTAATCCTGTTTGTCTTTGAAAGACACCATGGAGTTCTGACTTCTTCTGACAGTGGCCCAGATAGTTAGAACTTTGTCTACTAGCAGTGCTTTCTGTTAATGTCCATTGGAGCAGTTATGGAAATTGATCCAGTGCTCTTAGATTCCTAAATCTTGAAGCTCCTCCATCGAGCTCCTGAGCTTCTGGTGTGGACGTACCAAAGGGTGGCAGTGCCTTGGCTCCAACAATCTCTTTCACGGCACGGCAGGTCTTTCCATCAGGGCTAAAAATAGCTCGTTCCCCACAAGCAGGAGGGCCCGGCGTCTCCAGGCTTCAGCCTCAGTCCCAGATGGCCATATGGTTTTAGCTCTTAAGGCCCCTATGAAAACAAAAGCCCTCACAACATCGCTGTAGAGAGGCCTAAGAAACCGGGCCCGCCGTGCCACAATTAAAAATAATTGCAGGTTTTTAAAAATAGGCCAAGTCCGGCGGTCATGCATAGTTGAAGTGTTCCCTGAAGAAGCCTGGGCGGCAGCCCGAGGGCCGGCCGCCACGGGAGCACGAGTTTCCCTGTAGTAGCCAGTTTTATTGGCCAATGTCTTCACTGTTGTTGAAGTTCTTGGGATGATGTGGTTATGTGAGTTTACTGATGTCTAGATTCAGCATTTAGTTACGCAGTCATGATGGTACCACATGGTCAGCTGATACTGCCTCTGATATTAAGCAACTATTTAGTTATACATGGAAAGATTTCACAAAATCCAGACAAATCTGTAAGTATAGATGAACGTATAAGAATGTATAGATGCCATTATTTACAAACCAATGTTTTCAGTAACATGCACCCTGTATAGTGGCAGATGAATGTATACAATTATTGCAATATACTGCTAATACAGGTTTACATAATTACAAATAGTATTTTTTTTTAATTAAAAAAGGAGAAAATAGATGCGTCCAGAATGATGAACAGAGCTAGTTTATATATGAATAAAATCAAAAACACAAGCACCAAATAAATAAATAAACAAATGCAAACGTTAATGAATGAATGCAAACACAAACAAATAAAGAAACACATAAATAAATAAATATATGCAAACAAATGAATAAAAACAAAGATAAATAAGTGCATACGAATTAAGACAATCAAATAAATATATACAAGCAAACAAGTAAATACAAACACAAATGAATAAATGCAAACATGCATGAATAAATCAATACAAACATAAAATAAATAAATTCAGATGTAAATAAATAAGCCTAAGCAAATAAACAATCAAACTAACTAACAAATAATGAAATAAATAGACGTCTATAATACCTCATATGTCAAGGCAGGTAACTTGAGCAGTATATTATTTATCATTGAACTCCTGTTGTTGAATATGTGAGCTGAATATTAGAATATTACTGAACACTGTATGTGAAATGAGTTTTTGCTGAATGATGTTAGAGAATTTAAATCTGCGCTGGATGAGCTTTTAGTGTTTATATGAAGAGGCTGATTGATATGACAGACAGACACACTCTCTCTCTCTCTCACACACACACACACACACACACACACACACACACACACACACACACACACACACACA
>JBBPCZ010000042.1:1987990-2000964 GCA_037974445.1 Brycinus macrolepidotus | reverse complement strand
TCCACAAAGTTGGAAGCATGGTGTTGTCCAAAATGTCTTGGTCTGCTGAAGCATTAAGATTGCCCTTCACTGGAAGTTAAGGGGCCTAGCCCAAACCCTGACAAACAGGTGTGTCCCAAAACTTTTGTCCATATAGCGTATGCTTGGTCAACAGCAAAATAGCGCCTCCTAAGGTCACAGAAATAGTAACACTGGGTTCAGTTAGCCTCTGTTCTGACAGAATTCGTACATCAAATGTGTACAGTTCATACTTTGAACATGTGTAGCGCACGAAAGACACACAATAAAAAACAATTCTGAACATAATCTGAATAAACGAAACTCGAGAAAACGAGAAATGGACTGAAAACCACATTTCCCATCATGCAACGCAACGGAGGTGCCTGAGTAATGCTGTCCGGACAGAAAAGAGGAATTAATATTTCCTGCTCATGTCTGTTTTTGTAAAACTTTTAAGGCTGATGAGAGTAAATAAACGCAGTTTGTATATTTTTTCTATTTGTGCTGTGATTTTCATCGCACTTTTAATCTGGACCAGCTGCTATATCATGTCGGACTCGCCGTCCAGAGACACAGGTTGGTTGTTTACTGATTTACAAGGTCTGCTTTTGAGATACACTGTATGAACAAAAGTATTGGGACACACCTGTTTTTCGTGGTTTGGGCTAGGCCCCTTACTTCCAGTGAAGTTCGGTCTTAATGCTTCAGCAGACCAAGACATTTTGGACAACGCCATGCTTCCAACTTTGTGGATACAGTTTGGGGAAGAACCTTTTCTGTCTCGTCCAGCATCAGTGTCTGACCTCATAAATGCTCCACAGAATGAATGGGCACAAATTCCCACAGAAACTCCAAAATCTTGTGGAAAGCCTTCCAAGGAGAGTGGGAACTGTTATAGCTGCAAAGGGGGACCAACTCCATATTAAAGTCTATGTATCTGAATGCAATGTCATTAAACTCCGCTGTTAGTGGAGTGGTCAGGTGTCCCAATACTTTTGTCCACATAGTGCATGTATTTGAATGTAGTGTCAATAAATTCCCGGTTGGCGGAATGGTCAGGCGTCCCAATACTTTTGTCCATGTTCTCGACACTAGACCTTTTGTATTTGTGAGTAAATGTGTAACCACATTTGCCGAAGAATTAAAGGAAAAACCAACATAAAGTGTGTTAGTAAGTTGGTGGATCACCAGAAGAGCTTCAGTTTACCTTGGTATAGTTTCTGGAACTGTCCAGGTGGGATGAACCACCATTCTTTCCTAAAGATATCGCCTCAGTTACTGGATGGTGGAGGTGGAGAGCCGTGTTTTTCTCATAGACGTCCAGTTGGATTGAGATGTGGCTGTTAAAAGTAGGTTTTCATCGTCTTCATAAAGATCAAACTTGTGAGTGGGGGTGCTGTCACCCTGGAGAAGACCTTTCCTGTAAGGTTTGTGACAGTTGTTATGACAGTTTTACGTAGGTTTCATGAACACTGGCGTACATTGAAGGTTTACCAAATGTTTCAGTTAGAATCAGAAATCAAAATCTGAAAACTTTACTGATTTAAGCAATTTCCTCCGGGTTCAATAAAGTTCAGTGAACATTCAGAATAACTTAAACATCCCCCGGGATCAATAAAGTTCAGTGATCATTCAGAGTAACTTAAATATCCTCCGGGATCAATAAAGTTTGGTGATCATTCAGAATAATTTTGCATTGATTTGCATAAGTGGACACCAACCATGGCAGCAAAATGCCCCCCGCAGCATAGAGCCCACCGTAGGGGTCAGGCCTTCTCTTGCTGCACGCTGCACATGCACTCGCCCACTTGTGAGGGATGACACATCAGACTGTATCACTGTTTTCCCACATCTTTACAGACCAGCAGTTTTTACACCACTGACCTCTCAAACAGTAATTACTGAGGGGTTTATGCCCTGCGGCCCTGCTGCACAACAACAACCACTTTTGTTCTGCTGTAGAGACAATAGGGGACCAAACTCTGGACTACTTCCTCAAGAAGGGGGTGATCAGGGAGAGGGACGCCGCTAACATCGACTGGTATCATGCTGCCAACAGCAAGAACAAGATCAGTGAAGCACTTCGAGGTTTCATCTTTTTTTGTTTTTGTTTTATATGGTTATTTTGGTCTTGCTGAGATGCTGCTTCCCCAGATTTCAGTTCTGTTCATGCTTTGCGTTTAAGGTCAGGTCCAGATGATTGAAGCTGATGTCCTTCTCAGGGGTCATGGCCCCATAGAACCCATAATGGCCCACCCTCCGGACACAGACAGTGACGTCACACTGCAAGAGTGGCTGAGAGCGGTCGTGAACTCGGACAAAGGCATCAAACTGGACTTCAAAAGGTCAGTAAATATAACTGGGTTCGATGGTTGCATTATTCTTATTGTTGTTGTTGTTGATAATATTATTATTACTAGTTATATATAGTTGTTGTTCCCCCATGCCACCTGTATCAGTTGCAAAAGAAGTGAATATTGTCTGAACCATATAAAATCAGTGTTTGCTCACAGTTCCACTCCAGTGCACAGGAGCTCCATTAAGAGGTATTAATATAAAAAGTTAATGTTAAATATTAACTGTCTAATATAAATGGTTAATATTTAATATTTCTGAGATTAAGATGAGGTATGCAGTCCAAATAAGAACCAGTACAGAGAATCAGAACATGTAATAAGAGTACAGTACTTATTTTGCCAACAACAAGAATTGAATTATAGTTAACAATGAGTTGCATTAAAGAATATACTGCTGTTAACTCTTTACAGTGCATTTTGTCGAGTTGTTTTCCATATATATTTTATTTATATCTGGAATGAGGTTGTCAAATATTTTGGATGTTATTTTGTTGAGAACTATATTCCTTATATTAATTTTATTAGAATTTCATTCTAGATATTAGTTTTATTAGAACTTCATTTTGGATATTTATTAAAACAACCTTTAGGATATTAATTTTATTAGAACTTAATTTTGATATTCACTTTATTAAAACATTTTGATATTCATTTTAACAGAACATTATTTAAGACATTAATTTTGTTAGAACTCTACTCTGGATGTTAATTTTACTAGAACCTCATTTGGGATATTAATTATCAGCAGAAAATTCTGAATTGGATATTAAAGGGAAAAAAAGAATGAATCCAATCCTGTGATAAATCTTCACTGAAATCGCCACACTCGCACTGTGTAACGTCGTGGTGTGAGCTGTGTGTTTCCTGTGGGGTAGCGGAGCGTGATGATGCTCATCTTAGAAAAAGTGCTTCAATTAAAACCAGCTCATTTTAAAGTGATAAAAATATGTGGTCTGTTTTGGGCGATACTCCCAAGTTTTAAAGTCGGTACTGGTATCGGAAAAGAAAAAATGCTATTGCTACGTCCTTACTGACCGCAGCATTTTGTGTACATAATATAGTGTATTTAGCACTAAGCATTTTCAGAGTATTTCTGGAGAGTTTTATTTTAGACTTTATACTATATTTTATATTGTTTTATATTATATGGTTTATATTCTTCTTGTCTCTGTGTGTCTAAGCAGTTTCCTCCGGGATCAATAAAGTTTTCAGATTCTGATTAAAACTTGCTCAAGCTGCAGTATCTAGGGAAAGAGTATTATTGCTGCATTGTGGACTGGAGTTTGCTCTTTCCTTGCTGTCAAGCCTAGAGGCAGTTGAGCCGTCCATGGTTCTGCTGGAGGAGGCGCGGGCTCAGCTGAAGGGACCCGTGTGGATCAATGCAGACATTCTTCCAGGGCCTGGGGGTCGAGCGACCCCTCTGGATTCGCAGGCTTTTCTACAGGCAGTGGCTTCGAGAGCTGAGGGGGACGTGCTCTCCTTGGGTTGGACCACTGGATGGTCTCCAGATGCAGATAACCCAGGTAAAATCTATTGGATATAATATTTCTGGTAAGGGGGAAATTCCACCAATTTTTTAAAATGTCTCTATTATTCAGGGATTAAGATGGAAACAAAGTGGATTTGGTGTGAAATGGTTCACAGACTCTCATTTCTGTGAATGGAACCAGAGGTCTCATCTACAACACAAATATATCCATTTTATTTACTCTCCAAACCCACCAGTGAAGGAGTGTTTATATGGAATGTTGATGATGGTAGAATAGTGGTAAATCTGAACTAAATCAGTTTTCTTTGGGGACTATTTTACCTCACAACACCCAGCATGAATCCTTCCACCGTGAATGGATAAAAAATACATTTTCGGCAGAAAGCTTCTCAAAAATTCTCAGGCATCAGGCAGGGCATTCATAACTATTTCATGAAATAACTTTCAGTGAGGGAACTTTCAAAGGCACTGAAGACCTTAAAGACGCCGGGTTCCATTCAGGGGCGGCACGATGGGACAGTGGTTAGCTGTCACCTCATGCTGAGAAAGTCCTGGGTTTGATTCCTGGCCAGGATGGCCGAAAGTCCTTTCTGTGTGGAGTTTCATGTTCATGTTCTTCCCGAGTCTCTGTGGGTTTCCGCTGGGTGCTCCCACAGTCCAAAGACGTGAAGCACAGAGATGCACTTCTAATATTTGCTTGTGTAATATTTACACAAGCAATATTTACACAAGCACAGTATCAAGATTTCGTAACAAACTAGGTGATATTTTGTAACATTTCAATGGATATTTCACGAGAACACCAAGAAGTCCTCTGCTTGCACTAATGTCACAGTTGATTGCAAATTTCCCACTTGTGGGACTAATAAAGGCTAATCTTATCTTAAAACAAATATTTAACTGTAATGATTCCCACCACACCCACAGTGAAGTATGGTGGTGGGAGCATCATGATTGGTGTGCATTTAAAGCTATATTAAATAACAAACAAAAGTTTCCAGATACTCGTTTCCTTTGACTTTACATAAAGTGGTGTTACCTAGTCATAGTATCTGATCTAGTATATGTTTTCACAATAAATAGAGGAGGCCACTAAATGATCATTCCTATAGACAATGGCCACAATCAGTTTTGACCACGGATCTGTCCTTTTTTTAATCTCTGTTTGCAGGTTACAGCTGGGAGATGGTCCAACAGATGGAGGCGTTGTGTAGGCCCTTGAAGCAGCCAGTGACGTTTCCAGTACGAGCGGCTCTCTTGCCCCAGTCCTTCCCTCAGTTCCAGTGGCTCTTGCAGCAGTCTGACAGGTGGGACTCTTGTGTTTGCCCCCACAGTGCCAGCACTTGTGCATTAGTATTCAGCATACCAGAGACTATTAAGGTTTGCTTCCTAAGTGGCTGTTAGCTGCGAGCTGTTGATTGCCTGGCTGATTGGTTTCGTGTAATGTAACAAAAGCAGTTCATCAGAATGCCTTTGGAGTGCTGGCAGTGTAATACGGTGCCTGCTCCTCCTCATGCATTTGTTTGTGACTGGAATAGAAGCACTCAGTCGAGCTGAAAGGTGCGCCCCGGGGGAAACCACATAGAAGAAGTACCGGGCCTGTCCTAATCCCCCCTTCTCCAAACCTAGAGCACTTCAGCAGCCTGCTTTCCCCTCTTGAGCTGCGCTACAGCAGTGACTGAGCAACCTAATGCTGTCCTTTGCCGCAAGGCCAGTTGTGCAGCGACACACCTGGTTCTGAGTGGATTACTGTGGAGAAGCGAAGCTCAAAGCAACCCTCAAGAAACCGGAAGGTTCATGCATCGAAATATTTGACACTTCACTGACACTTTCATCGTCACCGGATGTGCTGACGCATTTGCCACATCCTAGAAATGTCAAAGGGGTGAGAATATACTATTGGAAAAGGACTTGGACAAGAAAACCGGCAAAGAAACAAATGCATAATTTTACCAGCAGAAGTGCAGTCTTTTCAGTACTTTCGGTACATATAAACACGCCCTAGAAAGCTGACTCGTATGGATGCCCATGTTGTAGAGAGGACTAAAAGTGACTGTCAGAATCTCCCAAAGCTTTTAAAAGCGTAAAAGGCATAAAGGTGATACTGAGGGAAGTTAGATTTGAAGTTTTATAACATCAGAAAATACAGTATAAGTACAGTATAAATACTGTCCTCTGTCATCTCATTGTTAAAATTGTTAAAGGGGTCTAAAACTAGTGTTATTTGTCATGTAACGTGTCACCTGTAGTGCAACATCGGACCCCTCAGCCTCATTGGTTTGATGGATTTTGTATTATTTTCGTCCATCTGTGTTGTCTCACCACATTACCCAGCATGTATTACACAAATACATCACGCTGACATTGGAAATCCCTACAGCTTCCAGAAAATTCTGTTAGCCACCGATCTATTGGCTAATGCATCTATGGTTGACGTTAGTGATATAGCATCAACCTCAACTTGTCAACAAACTTATTACTTTGCCAGCTAGTGAAAAAAGTGTCAACCCCAAAACACTTGTGGTCTTTCAAAATGTATGTCCACCATCAGAAGGGGGGGGGTGGTTGTTTACACTGATGTAGCATGGGTTACATTTTCGTTTTTAGACAGAGTGCCTCTTTAACTGGTTAATACCTAATTGGTGCAAAAATACAATCTTAAGAGACTTCTAGGTTTATCATTTCTAGGATCATAGATCTGAAAAATATGAAAATAAAAAACCTGAACATGTAAGTTTTTATAAAAGTATATACCGTAATAATGTATTTCCTAGTGTTCCCAAATCCACTGCCCATTAACCTTACAGTGGTGTGTGTCAGTGTTTCTTCTGCTTCTATGCTCAACCTTTGGGTTATGCCAAACTCTGATCCTGGAGGGCCAGTGTCCAGCACAGTTTGGTGATTTCCCTGCTCAAAGACCCCTGATTAATTAATTTTAATTGCCAGGTTTAGTGATTTGAGTAGAGGAATGACCAGACTCTGCCTTCCAGGACTGGGTTTGAATCCCCTTTCACACAGACACTTTGTTGCACTAAACATTTCCATTTTCTTTCTGTGTTTCTGTTTCTCTCAGGTACAGTCTGACTGTGTGGACAGGTCAAAATGATGCGCTGAATGTGGAGCATCTGTTACCCTACAGGCAAACCTTCAGCAAATCTAGGATCTACTATGATCTGCTAGAGTCTCAAGTTTCAAAGTTTAAAACACTACCTGGGTACACCTGAAAGAGAACGAGTACAAATGAAACTGGAACAGGACTTCTGGATGAGCTGATTTCTATAATATTGAATGGAGAAGGTGCCAGAGTTAAAATAGCCCACCTAACCGTTTGGGTAACTGGGTTTACAGTGTCTACACCCCTAAAAATAGAGGTGCCATGAAGGGTCCTTTACAGGATTACCATTGAAGAGCCATTCTCAGTTTCCTAAATAACATTTCAGTGGATGGTTCTTTAAAGAACCATCTTTGTAAAGGAGGTATGAGAGTGAAGAACCTTAGTAAAGTTTAAAGAACCTCCAAATAACGTAAAGCAGTCTTGTAAGATCCCTCAAATTGGAAGACAACCTTTACATTATCTGAAGGTTCTTTATACCTTAAAAGGGTTCTTCACACTCTCATGTCTCATTCACAAAAATGGTCCTTTAGTGAACTTAATGTTTGTTCTAGAGCATCACTCAAAGAACTCTTTGCAGAACGTTTTTTAAGAGTACAGTGAGAAAAGCCAGTGTTTTACAGTGGTTGTAGATGTGACCGTTTTGATTATGTGTATGCTGTGCACAAGCATAAACATCGTAAGGATTCATAAAGTGCGGTTAGCACAGTTAACCATACACGTCCACATTAAAAACAGTTACACATTTCTGTAATACCTATGGATTAAAATAGATTACAACGTCTTGGTTATTAATCATGAAGCTGTGGTCGTAGGATTTAGCATTCAGCACAGGTACACAGTTAAGGGCCGCACATCAAGAAGACACAACAGAGCTAAAATGTGCAATAAAATGTTTCTAAATAAAATTGTATGTCTGGGTTATAGATATATCTGTATTACCCAGACATCAACCTTGTTACTCCATGATCAGATCTGTACTTCTTTTTGTATTTTAACCAGCTGATGCGTTTCACAGTTACAGTCTTTAAAGTGAACTGATGTCTTCAGTCTTCCATTTGGAATGGCTGGTGTCATAATTAGTAATTATTACAAGGTCTGAATAATCAGAATAAACACTGTTACATTCTTTGCTCCATGATTGTGTGGACACCATAAGAGTTTATTGTCCAAAGATCTCTTCAAAGTTGACCAGGCGCTTGATTTGCTCTGTTTGCATGGAGTGTCTCCTTAACAGAGTCTTCTTGGACTTCAGATCTCGGGGAAGGCTCGGGGCACAAGGCACAAAATGTCTTGAACCAGGAGCAACAGGAATGTTCCCAGCCACGACTCCAGTGGCAGTCACAGGCTTTGTTCCGCTTGCAGAACCAGTGATATTGGTGTTAACTTTAATATCTGGGATGGGTGCGTGAGGGTTGAGTGGTGGTAGATAGCCTGGCCGAGTCTGAGAGATGTGATCCAGTAGAAGGGCCCCAGAGCCCCTTCGTTCCATCATGGCTGGGCTCCTCCGCTGGACAATGCTCTCTAGAGACTCTCTAGAGCTGGACAGAGTGGAGGATCGGCTGGAGACCAGCTTACGCTTTTCTGTTCCCCCTGTTCCCCCTCCCCCTGTGACTCCAGCCTTGCTGAGCTCATCTGAGTGCTGGCTCCCAAACTGAGGAAGCTGGGAGTCTGAGCTGTAGTGGTCCATGCCAGTGTTGCGGCGGCGAACCACATTTCGCAAGCTAGACACAGCCAGATTGGGCAGAGAGTCTGGGTCTTTGTCGACAGGAATGGGTTCAGTGACTGAAGCCTCTCGAAGGAGGTTCTGGTGTGAGTAGGAGTGTGGCATTGAAACACCATCGTAGGACATTTTCCTGCTCAGCCATTTTGCCTCCTTGACTTGTTCCCTCTCTGACTCGGTTGCTTCTTCCAAGGCTTGTAGTAGACTGGTGGCATCTTTGACATCAATGCTTTGATGGCGAGCTACAGGAGGAGCTCTTTGAGCCAAGGGACGATGGCTGTTGAACCCAAAAGAGAGCTCCTCTTCTGGAGTGATGTCTAAGAGCTCCTCGGTCAGGGAAGAGGCCTTGCTTTGCTGGAGCAACAGGGATGGAGGGATCTTCAGCCAAGGTTCTGAATGTAGCCTCTGAAGGTGCAGAAGCTTGGCCACACCAGTGGATCGCAGTGGACTTGGGGCACGAGTGGGGGATCCCGGCTTTGAACCAGAGGTCGGCGTGGTTGAGGTAGAACCCATTCCTTGGTTCTCTCTCAGGTTTAAAAGGACATTCTCTGACTGGCTAGCAAGGGGTGAGACGCGAGGACCACAGAGTTGAATTTCAGAGGGCGACATGCAGGCAGTAGGGGAGCAATACAAGCGATCCTCTAAATCTGGTGGAGGAGGGACATTCAGGTACTGCTTGGTCATTTGTCTCCCAGATGGGAGCTTATCTGTGGTAATGATGATGACTTCCTTGCCTCGAGCCTTACAGGCATCCAGTAACACTCGTAAGGCTTCTTTGTCTCCAGCATTAACCGCATACACCAGCGCAGAGGAACCAGAATGATCCTCCAAACTCGGGTCAGCTCCACTAGACAGCAGCTGGGACAGAACCTCCTCTCCAGCCCGTTCCACACAGGCATGCATCAGGGCAGTCTTACCAGACTTGTCCTGGATATTTGGATCAGCGCCACTCTCCAGGAGATACCTGTAGAAATAATATAGCAATTATTCATTGATCAAGGGATACACCAAACCCTACTGTATGCACAAGTTCAATTCCATTCCATATTAAGTGTAAAGTGACCATTTTGTCATACGTGAAAACACCACAGCACACAGTGTGAACAGCATGAAATTCTTCTCTGCATTTAACCCATTCACCAAGTGAAGCAGTGGGCAGCCAGGAACACAGCACCCGGGGAGCAGTGTGTGAGGACGGTACCTTGCTCAAGGGTACCTCAGAGGTGCCACTAGCAGTCTAGGGATTCGAACCCACGACTTTCTGATTGCAGGGCGAACTCCCTAACCACCAGCCACCCCAATTAACCTGTTGTTCAGGGGTTTCAGTCTCGATAGTACTCTACACTATAATGCTTGTTTCAATTCACTGGCTAGTTACTAAAGACACTGCTAGTTAGCAAAAACACTATGGGCGCTGTAGTTTGCTGCAGCAGAGGTCCCATCGGGCCATGAAAATAAAGAGGTCCCATCGGGCCATGACAAATAAAGGCTTTGATTGATTGATTGATTGATTGATTGAAATCTTTGAGGCGGCAGTGAGCTGCCTTACTCACCCTAATCCTATCACCCTAATCCTATCTCTGTATGGCCACTGTGGATGACTAGCATAAGTTTAGTCAACAATGACATACTAAAAAAAAGAAAAGAACAAAAATAATAGCAAGATTAAAAGCATAACTGCAACTAGGTAATGTGCCCAAACCACTGTGTGTGCTATGCAAGCATTTGAGACTATGAAGTCACCCAGTTCCTTCATCATTTGGAGACAAAACAGTCCTCAACAACAGCAAAACCAGCTGCGTCATGGCATGCTCAACCCCCAAGATCTCCTACAGGTCCATGGAAACCAGTGTGGGCTGTGGATCAGTCAGTGCTGTTAAAAGGTTGGGAACCCCTGGGCTACAGGATTGAAACGGGGGAGCCCTGCTGTAGAGGTAGGCCTTCAATCAGTGATGTAAAACACAAATATAAAACTAAATGTAAAACATAGTCACACCAGACTCTCGGCAAACTATTTTCTCCGCTGGGATAGGGCTAAATGTAGGTGATTATGGGTAGTTCTTATGTGTCATTATGGAACGTACATATAATTTCGCTATATGTACCTTAGCTACTCGACTAATTTTTACAACTGTGAGCAACAAGTAACATGTTGGATGAGGAGCAGTTCCTCCATATGCTGTTTGGTTTTCTATTGGCCCACGCTTCCACAGATAAACTGAATAGTAGTCCCTTATTTATGTTCTTTTGTTTTTCGTCAGGCAAATTTGTGTCCAGTGTGATTGTGATTAATCTTGGCTCTGTAAGTAGACTCTGAAAACTCCATTCTCTAGTCTGGTAGAGAGCAATGCAGAGTTGTGCAGGTGCGAAATTAGCAAGGCATACCTGACCATCTTCGGTTTCGGCACACTCTGAGCATCAGTGTGATGAGTCTTGCAGGCGATCATCAGAGGCGTCTCTCCACGCTCATTACTCTCATTGATATAAGCCCCGCCCTCCAGGAGGAGTCGTGTCAGTCGCAAACGGCAAAGGTAGACAGCCTTTAGGAGGGAGTTGCCATCGGTCCGCACCTCCATGGAGTCCTCCATGGCTGTGGTGCTGTTTCAGAGTGGCAGTTGGCTCTGTGGTTTAGGGGGTCATCAGTAGTTTGAGGGCTTCTGAGCTTTGGTCAGTGGTCTGCGAGGCACAAAGAGTTGGATGGGTCAGGAATATACATTGTTGAGTTATTTACCAAAAATGAAGTTTCAAGGTTACTTTATACACGTACATAGTGTGACAACGTTTCTCCATGGACCATGGGGCATCACATAGCAACATTCAACAGGTGTGAAGGGTCCGACTGCAATTACTATAAATCACATAAAGTGGCTGCTGGCTTTCTTTCAGTGTGAGCCATGTTAGCATGCTAGACCAGTGTGGTCCTCCAGTCATTATGCTGGCAGTTTCTCTGCAACATGCCCTTCATACACAGGCAGGCGAGAAGATGTTTGTTGTGATGACCATGTAGGTGGCACGTCAAAACGGTACTTGACGTGAAAGACGCGAGAAAGCTGCCTTGGTTATCTAATCCCATTACATAAGCCTCTTTGTTAGATTCCATCAGTGCAAGGTTTTTTCCCCGCTTTCTCCTTCCCTTTGTGCTTGCCAAATTGAAATCTGTATGTGTAGCAGTTCGAGAAAATGGTTTGAGATGTTACATACAGAACAAGCTCTGTGCTTTGCCCTGAATGAAATGGGTGGGCAGAACACAGGTGAAGTTCTAATCTATCCCAGAACCATTTTAGTTTGTGTCAGACTTGGTTAGAGCACATTTATTAACAGTGAGAAGGGGGGGGGGATGCTGAGTTTTTTGAAAAGCTTGAAAAACTCCTCCGCCTTTGGCTCGCTGAATGACGGCATTCCTTTATGTCATCTGTTGTGTGTGTGTGTGTGTGTGTGTGTGTGTGTGTGGCCTTGTTCCCTCATCTTTGAGTGCATCTCTAGAGTCTGTCATATTTTAGTTGCAGAAAGTGAGAAACAGACAGAAGCAGACTGAGACTTCATATGAGAGGAAAGGACAGAGAGAAGGGCATGGAACCGATGGATAAATGTACAGTAGGCAGTGTGTAGGCAGATAAATAGTCCTCGAAAATAGAGACAAGACAGGCTAATCTGATCTGACGTGAATAGCTAGAGTTTCTCTAGGACAAGAACCGCTCTTACTTATGCCTTTGAAGAGAACTTTGGAGTGGTGGTGTCCTTTGAAGCATGTTCAACCTAACAAATGCTTTGGTTAACTCATTTTACGATGGCTTTCCCTGTTACCCCAGGTTTAGACGGTCAAGCTAAAACGATGCAATCAACTCATGATATACCTTCTACAGACTGTGTGATATCAGCAATCTTAGAAGATCATTACAAATACACTGTGCAACACGGATCTCATAAACTTAGGTACAACGTGTGTGTAGATGTATGATGGTGTGTGTGAAGGTGTGTAGATGTATGATGGTGTGTGTGAAGGTGTGAAGATGTTTGATGGTGTGTGTGAAGGTGTGTAAATGTGTAGATGTTTGATAGTGTGTGTGAAGGTGTGTAGATGTTTGATGGTGTGTGTGAAGGTGTGTACATGTGTGAAGGTGTGTAGATGTATTATGGTGTGTGTGAAGGTGTGTAGATGTGTGAAGGTGTGTAGATGTTTGATGGTGTGTGAGAAGGTGTGTAGATGTTTGATGGTGTGTGTGAAGGTGTGTAGATGTACGATGGGGTGTGTGAAGGTGTGTAGATGTACGATGGGGTGTGTGAAGGTGTGTA
>JBBPCZ010000042.1:1970239-1987890 GCA_037974445.1 Brycinus macrolepidotus | reverse complement strand
CCTTCTCCCAACACACTCAGAGTCTCTCCTCAGCATCCTTCTCCCAACACACTCAGAGTCTCTCCTCAGCACATGTCTAAACCAACGCAATCTCGCATCTCTGACTTTTCCTCCAACCCGAGCTGTCCCTCTAATAAACTCATTCCTGATCCTGTCCATTCTTGTCACTCCCAATGCAAATCTTAACATTTTCAACTCTGACACCTCCAGGTCTGCTTCTTGTCTTTTCTTCAGGGCCACTGTCTCCAAACCATCATATCATACAGCATAGCTGGTCTCACTACCATCTTCTACACCTTCCTTTTCGCTCTTGATGGTACCTACCTGTCACAAATCACTCCTGGCACTCTTCTCCATCCATTCCACCATACAAACCACTCCTACCGCTCTTCTCCACCCATTCCACCACACAAATCACTCCTGCCACTCTTCTCCACCCATTCCTCCCTGCCTGCACTCTCTTCTTCACCTCTTTTTCACACTTCCTGCTACTCTGGACTTTTGTATTTGAGTATTTGAACTCCTCCACCTTCACCAGCTCTGCTCCCTGCATCCTCACCATTCCACTGTCCTCCCTCTCATTCATGCACAGGTATTCTGTATGGTCTAGACCAAATGAAGTGTATAAACATCCTATTCCAGAAACGTTGTCGCTTTATATGGCCTAATTTCACTGTTGTTCCCACATAAACAGTACCTTTGTGTATTTTGTATCAGTACACTCATGTGATAGATATAACCAGGAAAATAAAGCCTTCTATATCAGTTCATAATCGATGCCAAGATTCTGCCCACCCACCTGCTGTACCTCATTCTGTATTCAGAACCCACGTTCAGGAGCGCGTGAACCGGACCGAACGGCAGTTCCGCAGTCTTCCTCAAAAACACCAGCGGCTTCTGTCAGGCTTCCTGCCCAACCTCGCCAAGATCCGCCGCTGCGTGGACCAGAACCATGAAGTACTGCAGGCCATCGTTCACAACTGCATCCACATGTTCGAGAACATCGAGTATGGGGAGGAGGTAAGTGAACGTGTGTGGTCTTCAGCATAAATAGCCGATTCAGCGTAAACAGGAAAGAGCTCATTTCGGGCATTTAGATGAACATTCTGTTTGGGGTTTTTTCTTGTACATACACTCCTTGTCAACTTCATCAGAGCAACTTGCTATGAAAGTGCACTTGTGGCCTACATTTTCAGACTGTAGTCCGTATATTTCTCTGCGTAATTTGTTAGCCCCCTTTTACATTGTTTATCAGTGGTAAGGACCCCCGCTGAGCACACTGTCATTTAAATAAAATGGACAATGAGTGTGGATGCAAGATAGATGGTTGCCTGGTGGTTAGGGAGTTGCCCCTGCGATCAGAAGGTTGTGGTTTTGAATCCCAGGGCTGCTAATGACACCACTGAGGTACCCTTGAGCAAGGTACCGTCCCCACACTCTGCTCCCCTGGTTCCATTGTCGGCTGCCCACTGCTTCACTCAGGTGAATGGGTTAAATGACTCAAGTAATCTCCTCCAGGATCTATATAGTATGTTTAAAAAAAAAAAAAAATATGTACCTGTTTAAGGATCCAGTGAGTATGGGTTAGGCCTCAAGTGCTCTTGATGAATTGTTTTGTGTTCTAGCTGAAGGAAGGCACACTCGTGTGCATAGAGTGTGGTCCCCAGGATTGGATTCGGGAACCCTTAGTGTAATATCGGTACTACTCGTGAGATTCACATTTATTGCAATATGATCTGTAGCATCATAGCATCACTTCTGCATACATTATATAGTTTTATTGCTGGCTTGACCAGTAGCTTCTGCAACCCTCACCGTTAAAGACTGAAAAATGAAAGTCATACCTGTATCAGTTCATATCAGTGTTTATCGGTTATTAATGTTGCAGCAGGGCTTTAGCAAAAATACCTTACTGGTTGGCTACTGTAGTCCATTCTCTTTCTATGAATAATGGAAACATTGTGAGAGATTTCACTTTACCCCCTTCTCTGCCGCCCTAAGGACAACACAAGGAAAGTTGGTCCATCTTCAACGTTTGACATGGACAAGCTGAAGTCCACCATAAAGCAGTTTGTACGTGACTGGAGTGAGACTGGCAAAGCTGAGCGGGACTCCTGCTACACTCCTCTCATAGAAGAGATACAGAGACAGTTCCCTCCTGAGCAGTGGTGAGTACATGCCTACATCCACTGACCCTAGATGTAGTGTATCAGCCAAGATGTGTTGAGTCCAAATTTTGAATCTTTGGTTTAGCACTGCAGTTGCTAGGCTAACGTTGTTAGTAGTCACCCAAATCTTTTCCGTAAACACATCCCTAAATACAACCTGCTCCAACCTCATCCAACTCTTCATTAAGGGACAGCAGACTTGTGGATGTGGTTTAGGACACAGTGTGGCTTACCATGAGCTGTAAAAATGAACTGAACTTCACTGTAACAGACTGGACTGATCTGGGATTAGGTTCCTCAGTATTTATGATGGTCTTAAAACTGATTCTAGAGCAACACTCCTACTCTGGTTTGTGAAAACTTGATTCGATATGGAATGTAGTACAAATCAAATTTTAAATGAAATGAAAAAAAACTGTTTGCAGCTTTTTCATTTAATCGTTAAAGTGAAATATGCTGAGGATTTCAGTAATTACTCAGTAACCCTATTGTACCCCAATAAGTATAGATACCTACGATAAGTATGGGAAGGGTTCATTTCTGGACCTGAATCACATCTGATTCAGGATTTTCTATTCACTAGTACTTACCTGACCATTTTGTGATACATTGTCAAAATTAAAGAAGGGGTCGGAAATGTGTAGTAGACTTCTGATAAGCGGACTAATTAAAATTATTTTATGAGCCATTTAGAAGTAGTTTATAATTAAGTGAATTTTTTATTTGTTTGTTCAAGGCATAGATATTTATCTAGATCTTTGATTTAGAGAGATGTGTACATTACATGCCAAATAGAACATACACAAACATATTGTGTTTTTTCTTCTCTATAGTGATGTCTCTAAGGTTAATGTCCTGGTTCCAGGAGCTGGCCTCGGCAGGCTGGCGTGGGAAATCGCCCGCCTGGGTTACGCCTGCCAGGGAAACGAGTGGAGCTTCTTCATGCTCTTTTCCTCCAACTTTGTTCTTAACAGGTATGGAGACTTCAGAAACCTCCGGAAGACTCATCTGTTCAGAGAGCATCTCCTCTCCTGATCTATCTTCTTGCACTACTCCCTACATTAAGATTTAGCACTTAGAACTCTCCTCTGGTTCTCACAGTGTCCTGAAACTTGAGTGTTTCCTTGTATTGTAAGTCGCTTTGGATAAAAGCATCTGACAGATGAATGTAACGTAATGACTTCACAATGTAGACGAAACGTTGTTAAGGAACACGTAATGGGTAATAAGCTGTTCAAGCCAGAGAATAGAAAATTAGGCTAGGCTGGAAAATGAGACCACCACAAGACTCCCTTTCTTGAATATATATATAGCTGACCAAACAAATTGGTAGTATAGCTGGTATGTCATTTCATTTGGTGGGGGAGGGGTCTCTGAAGACAGGACTAGGTTGGGATTTTTTTTTTATAGCGAATTAAGGATTATTGTTATATAAAACAGTGTTTCCCAGCCTAGTCCTCAAAGACTCTCCCATTCCCCACATCCATCAAACAAAAGAAGACTAGGTTGGGAGACACTGTTTTATATAATAGAGTAAAGTTTGTCAGTCCATTTCTTGGAACCTGCTAGATGGCTCTAATAACTTCACTGGCCTACCTCCCAGTACACCAGTAGCAGATATTCAGTGTATTAATTTCTTCTAGGATGGAGCAAAAATGTGTAATGTGCCCCAGAATTTGGAATGAGAAGTAGTGTATGTAGGTGTGGTGAGACTAACGCTCAATCATCCCTGCCTCCCATATTGTCAGGTGTGATGAGGAGAATGCTCTGACGTTATATCCCTGGGTTCACCAGTTCAGCAATAACAAACTGTCGTCTGATCAGACGAGGTCCGTCTCCTTCCCAGACGTCAACCCCCAGAGTCTTCCGCCAAACTCCAACTTCTCCATGACGGCCGGGGACTTTCTGGAAGTGTACACCGATCCAAGTGAGTGGAGATGTCTTACTGCATTTGTTCTCAGTTCTGGTCCTAGAGTATTCCTGCTCTACACGTTATCCTGTTTGAACACTCCATAAATATCTAATCAGGCTTTCCCATGACACAATTCGTTTTCTTAACGCAAAGGTGCTTCTTAAATGGTAGTGTGAGCATCACAAGGTACCAGTTAAGATGATCTTACCACTAAGATGCCTTTGGAAATCAGGCACCAGCTCATCAAAGGGCTCATGTCATGGAAATCTTCCTTTAATTTTTGAACATAGGATAAAGTAGCACATAAACACTGTTTCAAAATGCCTGTAATGGTCCATTAATAAAAACTAAGCTCATTAAACCCAATACATCTACACATGGGCAGCTGGTAGCCTAGTGGTTAGGGTGTTCGCCCTGTGATCAGAAAGTCGTGGGTTTGAATCCCAGGACTGCTAGTGGCACCTCTGAGGTACCCTTGAGCAATGTACAGCCCCCCACACACTGCTCCCCGGGCGCCGTGTTCCTGGCTGCCTGCTGCTTCACTTGGTGAATGGGTTAAATACAGAGAAAGAATTTGTGTGTTCACATATGACAGAATGGTCACTTTACACTTTATTTTTACATCTGTCTATTTAACCTACAGCTGTTTAGTCTCACTGCATCCCGACTGCTTTCTGGGCGACGCAGTGGAAAATTCAACCAATCAGAACAGAAGCCATTTATGTATATCAGTCTTAAAGACCCAGTAACAAAAATGTTTATAATTCTGAGGGGTAAAGATAGGTTGAAAATGGTATGAAAATTGGAATTATGGACCCCAAGGGAAAACAAATAAAAAAGGTAGTGTATGGACCTTTTAACATGCCCTAAAAACTAAAATGTGCAGGTTAATCTAGGGCCAGGGTTGAGAACCAGAGTTTTATTGTCCCTTTTTTAAAAAATTTTTTTTTATTTAGCATTAACATCAGAAATTATATTTATCCTCGTTTGATTTTGCTTCCTGTGACCAGATCCTAAACATAGGCAATGCTGTTGGAAAAATGGGGCTTAATCCATGTATAGTTGACCTTTTGTGGTGCATGTTTGCTGGGCCACTATGCTGGAATATAACGGTTTGTTTGGCCCCCCATAGATACCTGGGATTGTATTGCCACCTGCTTCTTCATTGACACCGCCCATAATGTCCTTGACTACATAGAGACCATCTGGAATATTCTCAAACCTGGTGGTGTGTGGATTAATTTGGGTGAGTACACCTAATTTTTGTTTTGTCCCGTTTATGACCGCAGTTTTCTTACTTTCCCAGTAAAACACAGATACTTAATTCCTGAAGATTGTAACATTTAAAGTATTCCTTATATTCCTGTCTTGTTTTTAAGGTCCCCTTCTGTATCATTTTGAAAACATGGCCAATGAACTGTCAATTGAGCTGAGCTACGAAGCCATAAAAGATGTTATTTCAAAATACGGATTCGAAATGGAGGTAAGGCAACAAAAAAATGTAGACATGCGTCCAGAATGCATCGATTTAAGGTTGGCTATGTATAAAATGTGGGGGTTTTTTTTGGTTTTTTTTCCCCCCCCTCTCTCCTTTAGGTGGAGAAAGAGTCAGTACTCACCACTTACACGGAAAACGACCGCTCCATGCTCAAGTACTTGTATGACTGTGTCTTTTTCGTGGTGCGGAAACCCAAGGACCACTTCTCCAACGGCATCCTATCCCCTAAAGATAACCAACAGGACGACTCGGTACAGAAAGAAGAAACAGAAACATGACATAAGAAGGACTGAATCTTTCACTTCATTTCAGTGCCTCGGATACATTTACGTCTAAGGCATGGCCCCATTTTTATATCTAGAATAATGAATTTGTAGAACTTAAAACCTAACGCCCCTCTCAGTCCTGCTACTGAGCACCAACGCACTCCACTTTTCTGTGTTCTCCCTGCTTCATTAGACCTGCTACAGCTTGTTAGGTAAATTATTAAGCTCTTTAGGAGCTGAAGCAGTTCTGTTAGAGGAGGGAGAACACAAAAATTGCTGGTGCATAAAACAGGTGAGGAACTGAGGACAAGTCTGCTGGATTCCCTACTCAGACACACCAACTGAACCTGACAATTGACTGAGGAATTATGTTTAAGCAGGTCAATCGCCTGTGCAGGGTCTTCAAGACTGGAGTTCCTGCCATGGAGGCTCCAGGAATAAGCCTGAGAACCATTCTTTTAAGATAACTCTACAATCCTGCTTGTGTTTCCAGAAAGTATCGACTTAGGACCAGATTCCTAGTCTGTACTGTCGATCCAAAAACCTCTCTGAGTTCTGACTTGGGATCCTAGTTTCATATTGGTCACATACATCGCAAGCTAGCAGTCACTCTGGTGCTGTAAGAAAAGTCCTTACTTTGTACAGGCCTTGAGCCCACATTCATCAAACCTTCATACTTAAAGCCAGAGCATACCAACCCAGCAAACACAAACATTCGAATATGAGTAATGGGGTGATTTCTTAATAGACACGCAACAAGTATGACACACCAAGCGAAGGTTTGGAAATATTTGTGTTTTTTGGCTTTGGCAGCTATTTCAGTCAGCGCCAGGTATTGGACGAGATTGCTCCGTAATTATGCAAAATTTGGACTCCAGACATGTCTTGGACAACTGACTGATCTTGCATAACCGGGAAATTCTGTACATTATATTTTTAAGGCTAAAACTGAAATGTTTGGTTTGTGTGTCATAACTGTATGATCATCTTCCCATTCATGCTGGGTTTAAATTGCTTTTCTGGATGTTCCTAAAGCGACAGTCTGGCCAAATTTGGAAAACCCTCTCCAGATGAGGGGTAGATATGTGGGGGGTGCACAACAAACTTGTCCTGCCATTTGTTGGATGCAGAAAAAAGCCAGATAACTACTCACTTCTACCTATAGAGTTCACCCCAAAGTTATTCTCATCTTCCAGATACATCAGAAGTTTTTTGCTTTTTGTTCTCTGGCTGGAGTGACAGTGGCATGTTGAACGTTTGATCAGTGTGCTGTTCTGATCTGCTCACTAAAGGCACAACTTTGTTGGTGTGCCAGACCTGTGTGTTGGTCTACTTCCTTGAGGACGCATTTTTCAATGAGTTGAACAGGGAGGGTTGAATCAGAACACGAAACTGTGAAATGCAAGCTTCCCAACAAAAGCCAATCCCTTTCCAGGAGGACAGAAGGAGAGATCAGAGACATTCTTACTGGGTTGTCCTTACTTTGGTCTTAAAGAATCAGCTAAACTGAGAAATCCTGCTTTGTGGAACACTTCCCTGGACCTGAAGTCCTGATTACAATGATGTAGAGAAGAGTAGGGCAGATCCTAGATCAGTGCTTAATACATACAGCCTCTAAAGTCCAGGCTCTTCACAGTGGTTTTATATGGGCCTTATACAACACTACTACATCGTTTTCGCCACACCTCACTCTGCCTTCACGGTACACTCGGTCAGTATTTTGTACTTTTATGTTTCCAGTGATTCTCTTGCTGTCCAGGTGCAAACGTCAGCTGCTGGACCCATTTAAGGGAAAACGTTCACCAAAAAAAACTTTATTTTTGTATTTTCCTTTGGTTTGACACCAATATTCCGATCGAAAGCTCCGTGTCAGCAACCAGCACTGAATCAAATATGATTTTTCATAAAAATCCAACTTACTGCTGGCTTTGCCATTCACCACTTCCATGGATAATCGTCACCGCACTGATGTAAGTTGTTTTAAACTTCCTGTGTAATTTTGTGTGCAGTTCACCATCTGCTACCAACACACGTTTTACAATAATCAGCAGCAGTGTGTCCTTTTTTCAACACTTGAAATGCGACTTGATGTTTTAACAAATCTATTTTATTAATAAACACTTAAGTACGCAAGTCTGCAAGTGTAATTTTATTTCTTGGTCCTTATGCCAAACTGCATAATCTTAATAAAACAGCATCACAGCACATGTCCCTAGATGTCAATATCTTAACGTTACAGACACCTGCCTAATATTGTGTGGGTCCCTTTGAGCTCTGACCCATCCAGGCATGGACTTCACAAGACCCCTGAAGGTGTGGTGTGGTACCTGCAAAAGACTTTAGCAGCAGATCCTTTGAGTGCTATAAGTTGAGTTAGGACCTCCATGGATTGGACTCCAGAACGTCCCACAGATGCTCAACTGGATTGAGATCTGGTGGATTTGGAGACCAAGTAAACACCTTGAACTATGAATTCCAGTATTTGTGTTCCAATGAGCAAACGCTCAGATCCATAGCTAATGTAAATGGATATACATATATGGACAACAGTCCATTATAAATACACTATATGGACAAAAGTATTGGGATGCCTGGCCATTCCACCAACAGGGACTTTAATGACACTGCATTCAAATACATAGTTTAATATGGAGTTTGTCCCTTTATGAGGTCAGGCACTGATGTTGGACGAGAAGGCCTGACTCTCAATCTCCGTTCCAGTTCATCCCAAAGGTGTCGGATGGGGTTGAGGTCAGGGCTTTGTGCGGGCCAGTCAAGTTCTTCCACACTGAACTCATCCAGCCATGTCTTTATGGAGCTTGCTTTGTGCACTGGGGCACCTTCATGCTGGAATAGAGGAGGGTCTTCCCAAACTGTCCACAAAGTTGGAAAATGGTGTTGTCCAAAATGTCTTGGTATGTTAAGATTAAGCCCTTCACAGGAAGTAAGTGGCCACCTGAATTCAATAATTAAGAGGTGTGTCCCTATACTTTTGTCTAGATAGTGTATATAAAGGATTATAAATTACAGTACAAGAGTGTCTCAAAATGGAAAATCTTTTTTTTTGTAACCCACTGGGTTAGAGTGAACAAGAGAACCTGATGGATGAGAACACAGTGTAGTTCCTTACAAAATAAAATAAAATAAATATATATATATAATATACCGTAGACCCAACACGTGTTTGGCTGGATGGTGGGACCTCCTCCACTCTCCGTGTTGTTGTAATGCGGTCATCCCGCCACACGAGTGCGTATCTGGGGTCGTGGTCCGGGTCTTCTCCCGCAGGGCCCCGCACGCTGGGTGCCGCTCCGTGAGGGATGAGGGTCGCATGAGGGCCGGGGAAAGTCCGTTTTCATCGAGACCTCCTGGAAGTAGGAGCCGGCCCGCACACATGACGAAGCGCAGAGCCGAGAGCGCCTCGGCCTTCTGCTCCGTGCCCGAGAAGAAGCGCTGTGGCTCGGTCCGCAGGCCGGACTCCCCGTCCCCGGTGCGCCGGTGCCCCGTTTCACCGGACCCGTGGACCTGCAGGAAGAGACAGAGCCGCCCGGACCCGCTCGAGAGTCTCCCTGAGCCGAAAAAAGCGCCCCTCGGCCGGGATCCCGCTCTGCACCCCGCCGCCCCCCCAGACTCTCCTGGAGCTCTCCGCGGTGAGGGCGGAGCGGGGCTGCGGCCCAAACGGGCCAGAGAGGAGCAGAACCGGCCCGACACGGACACCACGGAGAACCAGAACAAGGTGTGTGTGTAAAATAGTGTGTGAAGTAGTGTGTTTGCATGAGGGCTGAACGCCTGCAGGGGTAATTCCCTTACTGACCGCACGGTGTCGCCAGAGACCAACAATTTAGCCTGATTTTGTTCCAGAACTTTTACTGAGATTATTATTGCAATTTTGTCTTAAATTGTGAACCCAATTTAACTGAAACTTTTCAGTGTTAAATGTAGGGCTTAATGTTACATGTTATAAATATTACAGCTTTTAAGTAGTAGTTAATTGTTCTCTTTAGAAAGTAAGTTTTTTAAATTAAAAAATAATAATAATGGGGCTTTTTAAAACTAAAGTTTGAATTTTCTCAGCCTCTGAGAGTTGTCGCATAGGATCTTCTGCAGTTTGGAGACACACAACGTGTGAGTGTTGATGCAGTAGTCTACCTGGTGTAGAGGGCCTGCGATCACCTGGATAAGCGGCTCGTTCTGCGGTGATGGCGATGGGCAGGAGTCTGGTGGACAGTTGAAGGTCCTGGTCCCTGGTGACACTTAATCAAATTTAAAATAATAATAATAACTCAGTCTCAAGTTTACTTTACAAATCGCAGCATTGCAAACAGCATTTAACAGACAGTGGTAGACGAAAACAGACCAAATTACAACAACACAGATTACAGTAGAAGGAAAGAACACATCAGGTGTTAGAAGAAGAGGCAGAACACTGAGAGAAAAGAAAAGTTTTTAAATGAGTTTTGAAAGATATTCTGAGGGAGGGAGTTCCATAGTTTGGGAGCCACAACTCTAAAAGATCTACCACCCACTGAAGATTTGGGGTCTTTAAGCAAACCAGTACCGGCCGAGCATAAAGAACAAAAGGGGTGAATGCATGAAGTAATTCGGTGAAATAGTGGGGAACCAAGCTTTAAAGGTAATGAGAAGCAGCTTAAACTGAATACGGGATGATATGGGTCAGTGAAGTTTGCGGAGCATGGTTCTTAGTTAAGGTGAGAACGTAAGCTGCAGTGTTTTGCACATGCTGAAGCCTAGCAGTGGTTTTTGTAGGGAGACCAGGAGAAAGAGCACTTGTCTATCCAGGGGGAGGAGGTGGAGGTGGTGGATAGCTACAGGTACCTTGGGGTGTATCTGAACAGTACACAGAAGTGGTCTACAGGAAGACCCTACTTCCTAAGGAGACTCGTGCCCTTCAGTGTCTGCAGCAAGATTTTCCACCAAGCAGTGGTAGAAGGTGCCATCGTCTTTGCTGGGGCAGCAGCATGAACACCGGGGATGAATCAGGAAAGCTGGAAGATCATTGGGATCGATCTGGACTCCCTGGAACTGCCTGTTCAAGAGAGCTACTGTACATCATGGACCCTCATCCAGTACAAGAGAGCAGAGCACCTTTATCTCTTCCCTGAAGCATGAAGGGCTACAGGAGGTCTTTCTCGCCTGCTGCCATCCGACTGTATAACTCGACTGCTTCGTCTTGGAATTATTAGGACATTAGCTTAGTGCTGACACAATCACACTACTGTTGTTCTTAAGTTTTTATTATTATTATTATTCTTTTTATAGCTGAGTTTGGCGGCTCTTCTCCTCTTACAGTTGTTGAAATAGTTGGCATGGTTCCAACATCAAACATCCGTTATTATCCCCTGCAGTGCGATTGTATACAAGTTTTTGATTGTTTGATCAGGGACCAAGTGTGAAAAATCGATTTTTGTGGTCACGTCGTCTCTGTAATATTTGGGGAGAGAGAGAGAGAGGATGGTCGAGTCGTCTTTAAAATGTGTGTCGGAGAGAGAGTCTGTAACGTCACGGCTGTGGAAGCCGGAAAGGGGGGAAGAAAAAAATGGAGAAACACAAACGCGGATCAAAACGCACAGCAGACTCATAAAGAGACTTCAAGACACCAAAGCTCAGGTCAGTTATAAAAAATGACGTGTCACTGTTTGCTGTTGTTAATGAAAAATAATCAGCCTGAGAACGTAGGTGTGTGCGTTTTCAACCGTCCTTCACCATAAATGGCTTGGTAAGAAGCAGCGCACTCACATTTTAACACAAACTTTCTTTTTGCCCATAAAACCAATGTTTGGGTGTCTCCAAACACTACTTTTATAGCAGCGATGCAATCACACTTCACATTTTCTCGTGGAAATGCTTCTAGTTTATATCAACATACTTATCTTTGTGTTCACTCTTGTCGCTTGTCGTGTAAACACAAAACATGTGTAAAGTGACTCTGTCTAAGATGTTTGTCCATTACTGTCATATGTTTGGTGTCATTTTTTCATTGCTGTGTTAATTAGGTACTGATCTTCTTTCTGCACTGTACCGTTCCAGGTGATTCACAGCAACAATGATGACGCCAATGACCAGCTTTGCGCCTTCAACTCATTCCAGTTCTGGAGAGTTCCTCTGCCAGAGTTAGATCTTTCCCTCTTGGACACTCCAGCCAGCGGAGATGCTGATACCAAAGACTCCACTGAAGCCATGGAGACGTGAAGCAACCATGGTGACCACACAGGCATGGAACACCGTAACCTGTACAGGTCTTGTGGAGCGATGGACTGGAGGCCCTTCAGAGAAGGCTTGCTGTGTTCTGGCAGCAAATTAGGGTACCTTATGAATGCTGTTGGGAAATCAAACAGCCACTTTCAGATTTCTTTTGCTTCATAAATAAGGACCAATTATGGGTTCATTTTTCTATTTCTTTAATCTGTAGATGGTTTTTGTTGTTGTTTGAAAAGGCATAAAATGATATACATGGAGTTAGTGTTAATATAATATTTTTGTAAGGTCAGTATATCAAAGTTTGCCAAGGAAAAGTCCTAAGACTTTGGGTGTTGAAAGGGAGTTCCACTGGTTTTCCCCAAATTGCTTTGTAGTAAAGTCATTAGGATATTTAGAAGTTATAGTGGTTTGATGTGAAACAAGTCATTGTAGAGGAACGTGGTCCCTCCGATTTCGTGTGAGGAAGTGCTCGATGATTGGATCATGCAGAAATGTTATGAAACAAGTGGGGTTTGTTTTTATGAACAGTGTTCTGACTGCTAGCGTTTCAGCTAAGTTGCAGATTTTCATGGGTTTTTGCGTAAGAGCATCTCTTCTGAAGTTTACATGTTTTTTTCATTGGTAGAAAACAGTACGACAGAGACTGTTTCAAACTTCATGGTAACAGACTTTACGTTCCTTATCTTAATGGCTGTGATTGTATGTTCCATGGTGAGCTTATCTGGGTTCTCCCACACTGAGGAGAGAGGATCACCTTTTTCCTAATATTCCTTACTGCTTCCTTCTGTGTTTGCTGCAGTTTGATAGCAATAAAATGTGCAATAAAATTCTTTTTGTACATATAGTGCTCTGCTTGTGTCAAATCATGGTTTCTTTACTTTAAAAAAAGTTCCTCTGATCCCAGATGTAGATCATCCAAACCATGTTTGGCGTGTAAATTTTGCTTCTTGAGTTAGACTGAGAATGGCGTGGACGCCCTGTGGTGGGCTGGCGCCCCGCCCAGGTTGAAGCCCTGCCTCGCCCCCTTTTGACCCCGGGATAGGCTCCGGGTACCTGCGACCCTTGTGAGGATTAAGAGGTTACAGAAAATGAGTGAGTTAGTGAGAGTGAGTGACTTAGAACTGAAGCTACAATGCTTAAAAAAACACAAAGTCAGTTGGCACCCAAATTGTTACCATCAATACATCCATAAATTTTTTTGTGAAGAAGGTGGAGAAAACTTTACAATATGATTAGGATTTTACTGGGATTCATACTGCTTATACTGATACTGCTTTGGCGCTGTCACGGATGGCAGCCTTAAAACAATTTCCCTCGGGATGAATAAAGTATTATCTTATCTTATCTTATCTTATCTTATCGATATTGACACTTATTGACACACTTATTGATCCTACTCTCCATAATTTGGTGCAAAAAATAAAGATGACACATGAAAAGGTTAATCAGTGATTTTATGACCTTTTCTGGAGAAATGAGGAGCTAAACTGTGTGTATGTATATAATGTGGGAGGAGCGATTGCTACAGATGTGTGTGTGGCTGTCTCTCCAACTGATCCAATCCAGCATCAACCATGTGAAAATGCCAGCTATGTTAAAAAGCATTAATGCTGCATAAACACTGATAGCAGAACCGTTTGTCCAGGAGCTTATCCAGATTTTGATGCTGACCAGTCAGAAACTGGTACCAGTTTAGAACCTGTTCTCAACAACTATCCCTATACACAAGAGGATCTGTTTTCTGAGTCCTCTCTAGCCCTGGTTTCTGAAATTTAGTTCATTTTTAGTATCATACTGAGTGCTAAACCACATCTACAAGTCTGTTCCACTTTCATGAACATCTGGATGAAGTTTGAATGGGAGGTTTAGTGAATGCATGGGAAACATTAAGGAGAGTATTAGATCTGCAACCTTAGCCCATAACACTGAACTAAAGAAACAAAATTTGGACACCAAACATGCTTTGCTTCCACAAGTTCCACAATGCAGGTCATGCCCGATGCTGTTTAAGCCCAAGTGTGTGTGGTATCTTCTCACTGTTAAGTTACGCAGGGCTCAACAGAAAGTGTTTGATTACCTGTAGCCCACACGGCACTCAGAAACAGACCTTTGACCCGATGGAGAGAACGTCTGAGGACTTCAGTTTCTGAGGACCTTTGATCGGAAGGTAAGGATGTGAAAGCTGTGCGCAAGCTTTGTTTTTAATGGGTCGCGACTAGTGATACACTACCCATGGAGAATACGGTACTTGCTTCGGTAGCTTGACCGCAGTGTCCGACCTGATATGGTGAGTCAAATTCTTGTATTTTTCTTCTTGTTTTACACTGAATATTGAACATGCAGTCAGCATATGGCTCCTATAACTGTAGAAGTGCTGACCCAGGCTTTCTCGACCCCCATACACCTTACAGCCATAAGAATAAGGGCTTTAACCTTGCATTAACAGTAGAGCTGTAAAAACATCCTGACACTCCAAGTGAACATATATTTTTTAAAAGTAACAAGCCTTTTTAATTCTAGGCAAGTGTTGATACGGCATCACAGTTGCAATGTATAGCTGCATATTTAAAATAGTTATTTTGTCCATATCATGCAGCCCTACCAGCTAATGTATGTAATGGACTGAAGAATTTGTCCAAGCAGCTGCTGAACTGTTCTAATAAACGGCTCAAAATGTTCCAGTGTCCAGTGTTAGTAATGGGTCATGGTGGGATTTAGTGCTTTTTAGTGCTGGGGAACATGATCACACATCACTTACAGTGTAACCTCGAGGGGGGCCGCTGTAGTTCAGTGAGTCAGAACAGCAGTGTGGTGCTCTGCTGCTTCATGATCCACACCAGGATGTTTTCTTTACAGCTAGTCGAGAAGAATGCTGTCCTAAAGCTAAGTCAAGACATTTGTTGTGTGTGAGCTACTTTGCTCCCAGACTTTACTTCTTTACTTCTTTTTACACTTTCAAAGCTGTTCTTCTGCCTGCTCACAAAAGCATGACCCTGGGAGTGACCTGCTGGCCACTTCAGGGTCTCACTGTTGGCTGGACAAATAATTGGCACTTGGGCCCCACGGTGGTGCAGTGGGTAGTGCTGTTGCCTCACACATCCAGGGTTGGGGGTTCAAATCTGGGTCCTGGCCTTGTGTGTGGAGTTTGCATGTTCTCCTTGTGGTGGTGTGGGTTTCCTCAGGGGTCTACGGTTTCTCCCACAGTCCAAAGACATGCGTGTCAGGTGAACTGGGGATTCTAAATTGACCGTGAGTGAGGCCTGTGGTGGGCTGGCACCCCGCCCAGAGTGAGTCCCTACCTTGTGCCCGTTGGCTCCGGGTACCCGTGACCCTAGTAAGGGTTAAGCAGTTACAGAAAATGAATGAATAATTGACAACTGAAACATTTTTCAGCACTTTTTTACTCTGGTTTTATATGTATTGCAGTGTCAAAATGTTTTTAAATCCTGAAAAGGATTACATTATGACCTCCTATAGGCCCCCATGGAGCACAGATCAGTCCTCATGTTAGTTTGTGAATTGTGAATGAGGATGTACAATTGCATGCTCATGTTTGCTGAATTCCACATAGTGTGTGTGTGTGTGTATGTGTGTGTGTCAGTCACACATACATATTCAGTCCTGATGGAAAAACATCTCGGGTAGCTCCTCATGAATCTCACAGCTATTAAAAAGTGTGTAAAACTGGATCAAGGTGAAGGGGGCTGATATCTATATAATCTAGGATATAAAATAAACATGAAAAAAAACTGTAGTTGTCTTCTGTAGTTGTGTGATTTGATAGTGCCCTGGTGGAACACTTACTCCATCTCTGGTAGAGTCTTAGTCTACTAGCAGCTCTTAATTTTAAGTTTACTAGTTAAGGTTTACTAATATGAGAGACATGTTTCCTTTTGGACTACAAAGCACAGATGTACATCACTCTGGAGAAAAGTCTCTGCCAAATGCTGCAAATGTAGTGATTTGGTGTTTAGTTCTATAAGTGTGATGTATTTAATCATTACTTGTGTTATAGTGTAGCTTGTTTATCTGATGTCTTCAAGGAAGTGGAGAGGAAATGCATCACCACCACAAAGATAAGACGAAGGGGGAATCATGAGTGTTTAGAAACGTCTCAACCAAATTCATGTCCAATATCTCAGATCAGTACGAGTCAAAATCTTCTCATGGCTCTGTTAAAACAATGTTTCAGGTGTCAGGTGGCACATTCATATCCATTTCCTGTAATAACTTTCTGTGAGGAAGCTTTTAAAGGCATGAAGCTCTTCGGATGTCTGGTTCCATTCACCACCACTTTGAATGATCATAATAATGTAAGAGTATTCAGTTTATGATAATGATCAGAATCAGAATCAGAAATTTTGTTGATCCTGGAGGAAATTGCTTATGCTTCGACTGCACAGTCACACAGAGACTCAAAGACAAGAATATAAAACATTAAATATAAATAAATCCAATAAAAACTTTACCAAAAATACTCTGCATATGAAATACACTATGCTATATACGTATATATGTATAAATACTATAGATAAGTAATATTTATACCCTAGCAGTTGTGTATTTGTGTATATAGCGTAGTGTATCTCATATTGTGCCTTTTGTCTGCGGTTTTTACTGTTTTTGTGACTTGATGATAAGCAGGATGAGCCTTGAGGAGGTCACATAGTTCAGTAATTTTCTACCTTGTACATTCTGTGCTCAGAATTAAATGTTTCACAAGCCCTCTGATATACAACATGCAGAACATAAAAAAGAAATAAAAATTTCACTCACAGTGTAAAATTAGAATTTACTACAGTTTTGCTAAAAAAAAAAAAAAGAAAGAAAGAAAGAAAGTGGCCTTGGGGACAAAATTATATATTGTATGTACTGTGGCAGTATTATTATTATTATTATTATTATTATTATTATTATTATTAGACTGGGCAGCTGGTGGTTAGAGAGTTGCCCTTGCGATTAGAAGGCTGTGGTCCTCAGGTGTGGGATGGTCCTCAGGTGAGGGATGGCTCTCAGGTGTTGGATGGCTCTCAAGTGTGAGTCCTCTGTTGTGAGATGGTCCTCAGGTGTGGGATGGCCCTTAGGTGTGGGATGGCTCTCAGTTTTGGGATGGTCCTCAGGTGTGGGATGGTCCTCAGGTGTGGGATGGTCCTCAGGTGTGGGATAGACCTCAGGTGTGGGATGGTATTCAGGTGTGGGATGGTCCTCAGGTGTGGGGCGGTCCTCAGGTGCGGGATGGTCCTCAGGTGTGGGATGGCTCTCAGGTGTGGGATTGTCCTCAGGTGTGGGATGGTCCTCAGGTGTGGGATGGCTCTCAGGTGTGGGATTGGCTCTCTGGTGTTGGATTGGCTCTCAGGTGTGGGGTGACTCTCAGGTGTGGGATGGTCCTCAGGTGTGGGATGACTCTCAGGTGTGGGATGGCTCTCAGGTGTGGGGTGACTCTAAGGTGTGGGATGGTCCTCAGGTGTGGGATGGTCCTCAGGTGTGGGATTGGCTCTCAGGTGTGGGATTGGCGCTCTGGTGTGGGATGGCTCTCAGGTGTCGGATGGTCCTCATGTTTGGCATAATCCTCAGATGTGGGATGACCC